>KZ826401.1:0-146526 GCA_003184635.1 Aspergillus sclerotiicarbonarius CBS 121057
CCCCCAAAAAAAAAAACACCAAACTCCAGTTATCTTAACCCAACCCACCCGACCAGACCGCACAGCTAACTCACCCAAGAAAACAAACCCAGAGGCAACACTCCCTTCATGCCCGGACATTCTTCACTCGAACCATACCTGATCTCGAAACCATAAATTCCATCATCTCATTTCATCTCATCTACGCATTACGCAACCGAACTAGTCCATCTAATACCCTCTTCAAGGGAACTGTCATTAACATCAGTAGTATGTATGATATGTGGAAGATTCCACTGCCGCGTGGGAGTTGTCTGAGGATCCTCACTTTCGTACGAAGGAGGCTTCCCGCTGCTGCGTAGGTTGGGAATCTAGCCCGTGTCTGCGCCTGCGCCTGTAAAGGGGCCCTGATATTGCTGTTTAGTTGGTCATTGGGATTGTCGGGTTGGTATTTAGGTAAGTTGTTGATGTGCATTGAATATGCTTATGTGATAACTGAGTATTAGTAAATTAATCTCTGTGCGAAGGATGCGAATGTGGTTTATTAAGTAGTAGCGCAGTTATTTGTGTTTCTGGGTCTAGAACATTATAGATATATATACTATCCATGGGTGGTGAGTCGCAGATATAATGTTAGTTCAATTTGGTTAGTTAGATCAGGGTCACAATAGCCTAGTTTACATAACTAATATGAGAGGGAGTAATATAGGCGGTTTGTTTCTTACATTGAGACACCTTGTATGTAGTGATTGAGAGAGTAGTATGGGGGTACAATGGATGGCACAGTCTGGGGAACGTTACATCCCCCCCTCCGACAAATAACTGGTACTGTCTCACCGTCGAGGCGGATAGGAGATCTACTGGTAAGTGGGGACTTTTGGGACGGATGTGGGTATTATTTATATTTGTAGTTCGGGATCTGATATGATGAGTGATTGTTTGATAATCGACATCTACATATATATTATTACATTTGTGGAGATGATTGGTTTCGTAGAAATGACTCATTCCAGGCTTGAATGGGATGGATAGTGGAGGTCGGGGTCTAGGTGCTGAGAATGCCGAATGGTCAAAGTTGGGCGGAGAAATGGAATGGTTCATGTCGTTCTTGTCGCATGGGTGATTCGTTGCTATTATCGTGAAATTTGACATACGCGTATATTCCCAAGACAATCTCCGCCTGTTCATCACAACTACCCTCAAAAATGCAAAGCTGCCGATGTGTTGAAATGGTATGGATTGTTGTTTATGAGCATCAGATACACGGGGAGCCATGTTGTCGGCCAAGGCACAGCATGCTTGTCGGTAGTGAAACCGGTGCAAGCCCGTCTGTGGCCTGGCGGCCGACAATAACCATGCTGAAAAGAAGATAAGAGTTCTTTTATTTTAATTCGTAGGGCTGAGCGGCCCTGCCTCTCCCACGAACATTATCAACCCGCCAACTCCCATCTCAACATCGGCTCATTCCGTCGACTCCTTGCCCGACCGTCTGCGCGTAGAATCCGGAGTGCCAACTAACGTAACAAAAGGGGCGTCATTTAGATGTTGGAGGGGTACAGCATAACACGGACGGTGGCACCGAAGGACTTGGGGGGGAGGTTGTGGCGGAACTGAGCGCGGACAACACCGGAGTTGCCTGTTCACGAGGAGTCTTGTTAGTCCCGAAGTTCCAGTCCCAGCATCGTCGATCGCAGATCCGATGGTAAAACGTCGCGCAATGGAGCTCATCACATACCGTGGGGACGGGTAACCTTGCCCCAGATGACCCGGATGTTGGAGCCCCGGACCTCACGCTTGGCCCGGTAGACGAAAGCAACCTTCTTGCCCAGGTAGAAGCTGTAAATCCGTCTTAGCTGTGTGTTCCAATATTCCGACCGATTCCATTCGCTACTCACTTTGCGGCGTCAGTGCTGTCGACACCGTCGATCTTGATCAGACTATATAACCCATGCGTCAGATTCCCTTGTTTCCAATATCGATGTCGAGGGTGCGGATCGGTACCTGGTGTTGGGGTTGACAGCACGCTTGGAGCGCTGGTAGCTCAGGTGGCGACCCCTGTAGAAAGAATTCGTATTAACCCATCTGCCCTGCTAGTCGCTTGTTCGGTATCCTTCATTGTTCGATATGGATTTTGATAATTTGGATTTCATCTCCGAATGTGCGCGATTCGATGGTGGATGGCTGTGGTAACTTACTTGACGTAGACTATAATTCGCAAAAGGTCCAGTTAGCATCTTATTTCAACACTTGCCCCGAATCGCGCCCGTAAACTCTCCCATCCCCCGACCCTATATCCAACCACCGCGCACACATGTCTGATATCCGGAAAGATGCACTCACGTCTGTGACCTTGTTCCGAAGGCATTCTGACGGCGTTTCTCTGAGCAGCAGCGGGCAACGCAAACGAAGTCGAAGGAAGGGAGATATGACCCGCAAAAGTCGTCCGGGTTGTCGTGGTTGTCGTCGCTTCGATAGGGTAACGGGACAACGCACAAGGCTCACAAATTGCGAGGTGTGTTCGGTGCGGCTCGCCCTAACCCCAAACGGGACGCTTAGCGAGCCGGGCCACCCCAGGGCAAGCCGAAGTCCCGTGATGGGGGAGATCGCTGACCGCCCAGGGCCGCTAATCCTGTTCGGGATCAGACCGGAACAACCATTCCTCCCGGCTCCGAGATCGATCATCATCATCGAGCCCTTGGGACTTCCTTTTTAACCCACCCCACCTGGCCATTTTGCCGTCCGGGCTACTGTAGTCCGAAGCCTCCTGGCCTCCCGGCGGTCCCTCTGCAGCGGCGGAGAGAGCTTTGGGCTAGAGCGCCCCAAGCTGACAAAACAGCGTGCTGAATCTTCCACCCATGACGGCACCTGCCCCATCACCCTGGATCTTGATAAGGGATTGGCTTCATTCCTGGTGCCCGCGGCCAGTTGCAGGATCTCCGGGTTGACGGATAAAGAGTTTATCTCGTGACCTCCAAGTAAGCATGAAAGTAGCTGCATATTAGCATGGCGCTTAAACTACCTCTTACAGGGTAGTGCAGCAGTCGTACGGGTGTATGACTGGATGTATATAACGGGGAGGATGACTCCCTCCAGAGCGATCAGACCGGGATACATATTTGGAAATCCAGCGTCCCCAGCCCCACCAGGAAGTCGGCAACGAACCTGACATGATGGTCTACCTGGGATGGACCCCATAGAGCACGCAATGCACTCCATGCCTCTTTCTTTCAAAAGAGGGGTAAATTTGGAGAGAACGGGGCCAGGGAAAATCGAGGTGGCAGCGATACGAGCCTGGTCCTGGCGTCGTGGTGTCGTGGGAATAAGCACCTCTGAACAAGGATGAGGATAATACTCCGTACTGTAGAATTAGATACTCCAGCCCCGTCTCGGGATCGTGAGCGTTAACTCCGGACTTGACTGGGCCGAAAGTTCGGTTTGATACATAGGTGCTGCGCTTATTCCACGGGAAAATAGAATCCGTATCGTCCTTCCAGATGACAAATTGGCCGATCTTGCCAACCCCACGACGTTGGTCACCGGGGACGCTGATTCAGGAGTCTTCACTAAGCTGCTGGTTCTGGCGCGATCGCTGAGATTCCCTTTTGGAATGGTCCGAAACCGCTCCATTTTGCGATCTCGCCTGCTCCATCCTGGAATCTGTAAATGAAGAAGACTGTGGTAATCGACACTACATGCGGGCTAAATTCGGACACGTACCCTTCTGATAAATTGGTCCTGCGGTCAGGGTGTATGGGAAACGGGCATGGCCTACGGAGTATCGTTATCACAAAGAGAAGGTCCTGAGCTGACCTGCATGCATGGCTGGAAGATCCACCATCCCAGCAACCTTAGGTGCGCGTGCCCCGCGGATGTACCTAGGTAGTACAGGGTCAGACCGCAAGAAACAGCCCGTTCAGTATTATGACCCCCTTATTTTTACTCTTTGCTGGGGATGATAATGTTGTCATCTCAGGGTCGGAGGTTAAGATTACTGGGATAGTCGGCGCGGGGGGTTCCGCATGTAACAGTAAAGTGTGCCTTTAGATGGGCATCATCCGTTCCATGTGTGGTTCCCAGTGGAGCTGGGAGGAGATTTACAGCGGACCTGGCTCGGATAAATCAGTCCGTACAAGACAAGAGGGAAGATGGACGGACCATAACAATTCATGATGCGTCTGGAAGAGCGCTCTGTTATATGAAGACTCCTACATAGATAGGCTTGTTTGAACGTGAAGAGTTTCATCGCGTTACCTAGCGATGATATAAGAGACGTTGCCACAACGGCTTTGGGGAGCGCAGAGAGTGGGAACGGACCTGATGACGGGGGAGGAGGGCTGCTAAGGATGAAAATGGAAGAGTTCCCCGGAGCAATACACTCAGGGATGGGTTATCGATCGAATGGCATACGGGCCCGTACCTATCTATACGACGTACGCTGAGGGAGGGAGGGATGGAGGGTGATGTAAAATAACGCCGAATAATAGAATTGGATAACCACTGTAGTTACGGGGTCCCGCGGCCGCATCGACGTAGTGGAAGAACCCAAGCCGGCCTTCCCAGTGCCCCACCCGGGCTCACTGCCCACCCTGCAGCAGCTCCTCCTCGCCCAGGAGTCCTCCGGTGTTAAAAAGTACTTGCTCCGCCGGAACTGTTGGGATTTTTCCAACAAACCTCTCTTGTCCTTGCTACCTCCTGTGTCCTCTCGATTCCTCTCCTCCTCTTCCAACGACCCCTAGACTCTCCCTCCCCTCTTGTGGTGGTTCACATCGATACAACATGGCCAGCACGATAGCACGCACTGAGGAACGCCAGAATGCTGGGTGAGTTTGCGGCCTCCCTCTCTGACATCACACCCCTCCCCGTCCCTCCTGCCCGCCGCCCGGCCGTGAATATTCACCCCCTCCATTCCCGGCCGGTCGCCCACCAGACACTAGCAGGCTGCTTGGGTTTTGTTCTTCTCCAATTCATCACCGAGACTTCTTTTTCAGCCTTGATCCGAGGATTATCTGGGTGACTCACCGTCAAGCGACTGCCCCTCCCTGCTGTTGTTGACCGCGGGCGCCCTTTTCGATCGATCTGCATCTTTATCTGTCAAGCTATAGTCGAGCTAACATGGATGTTTTACGCAGCACCATGGAACTCAAAGATGACACTGTCATCATAGTACTGGGTGCGTCTGGTGATCTCGCAAAGAAGAAGACTGTCAGTGACCCCCCTCCAGATCCGCTCACCTAATGGGATGCTAACATGCTCTTACAGTTCCCGGCACTCTTCGGCCTTGTATGTCCCTACTGATATCCAATTGCAGTCCTACTCTCCATTATGGTGACTGACCGCGCTTCCAGTATCGCAACAAGTTCCTCCCCAAGGGTATTAAGATTGTCGGATATGCCCGGACAAACATGGACCACGAGGAATACCTGAGGCGTGTGCGCTCATACATCAAGACCCCCACCAAGGAAATCGAAGAGCAGCTGGACAGCTTCTGCCAGTTCTGCACCTACATCTCCGGTCAATACGACAAGGATGACTCGTTTATCAACCTCAACAGGCACCTCGAGGAGATCGAGAAGGGCCAGAAGGAGCAGAACAGAATCTACTACATGGCCCTCCCCCCCAGTGTTTTCACCACCGTGTCCGATCAGCTGAAGCGCAACTGCTACCCCAAGAACGGCATTGCTCGTATCATCGTGAGTCATTCCTGGATCAGTGTCGATTTGCAAAGAGCATTGTCCTCACCTTTGATTTTCCCGTTTCACAGGTAGAGAAGCCTTTCGGTAAGGACCTTCAGAGCTCGCGCGACCTCCAGAAAGCCCTCGAGCCCAACTGGAAGGAAGAGGAGATCTTCCGTATCGACCACTACCTGGGTAAGGAGATGGTCAAGAACATTCTCATCATGCGCTTCGGAAACGAATTCTTTAACGCCACCTGGAACCGCCACCACATCGATAACGTGCAGGTACGGATGATACGGTCTTGAGCTGTTGGCTGGTCGCTAAGTCATGATTATTAGATCACATTCAAGGAGCCCTTCGGTACTGAGGGTCGTGGTGGTTACTTCGATGAGTTCGGCATCATCCGTGATGTCATGCAGAACCGTACGTCGATGATCTCTCGCTCGATCTCTTCGGGATAAATCTGACTGGGATTTTCTTTAGACCTCCTTCAGGTGTTGACGCTGCTTGCTATGGAGCGCCCCATCTCTTTCTCTGCTGAGGACATCCGTGACGAGAAGGTAGGATATTCGCTTGGCCGTTGTTAGGCTCCCATCACTGACGCGCTCCCAGGTTCGTGTCCTGCGTGCGATGGACGCCATCGAGCCCAAGAACGTTATCATTGGCCAGTACGGAAAGTCTCTGGATGGCAGCAAGCCCGCCTACAAGGAGGACGAGACCGTGCCCCAGGATTCCCGCTGCCCCACCTTCTGCGCCATGGCCGCCTACATCAAGAACGAGAGATGGGACGGTGTTCCTTTCATCCTGAAGGCTGGTAAAGGTATGCAGCTCCTGCGCGATCCCAGCACCGGCCAGTATGCTCACGTTTTACAGCCTTGAACGAGCAGAAGACCGAGATCCGTATCCAGTTCCGTGACGTCACTTCTGGAATCTTCAAGGACATTCCTCGTAACGAGCTTGTCATCCGTGTCCAGCCCAACGAATCCGTGTACATCAAGATGAACTCCAAGTTGCCCGGTCTGTCCATGCAGACGGTTGTGACCGAGCTTGACCTCACCTACCGCCGCCGCTTCTCCGACCTCAAGATCCCCGAAGCCTACGAGTCCCTGATCTTGGATGCTCTGAAGGGCGATCACTCCAACTTCGTCCGTGACGACGAATTGGACGCCAGCTGGAGGATCTTCACCCCTCTTCTGCACTACCTGGATGACAACAAGGAGATTATCCCTATGGAATACCCCTATGGTACGTGCATGCCTTGGATCTTATTGGATCGCTGATGTGTTGACTAACGGCGTGTGCAGGTTCCCGCGGACCCGCTGTCCTGGATGACTTCACCGCGTCCTTCGGTTACAAGTTCAGCGACGCTGCTGGCTACCAGTGGCCTCTGACTTCCACCCCCAACCGGCTGTAAATGAGGATGGTCGGAAGGTCATGACGGGCAAGGAAGAAAAACGCCGCAACGGCGAAAAAAATGTTAATGCGATTGATTTTCGGTCGAGAATCATGGTATGACGGGGATCTGGGATGATATGACAGAAACGAAGCACTCGGTACTATTTATCGGTCGGCCGGGCAATGACTGGAGTTATCTATTCGCAACCCCTTTAGAAACGAATGCAGAGAACGTTACGAACCACGGGAGGGCGGCTGGGGCCGCTGGGCTTCACCGGAAGACTGGGAGTAGTCGCGTGGCTGTAGATGATTTTATTGTGGACAGCGACGCAGCTTTTCTTCGATCGGGGATAATATACTTCCCCAGTTTCCGACAGATTTACTCCGTAGTGTAGTGCGAGAATTAACCCCTGCCCATCCACACTATTAATAAACCCAAGTACCGTCGCGGCGGTGGGTCTGGAGCGTGGCTGGAGCCGATAAGACGAGGTGCCTGACGGGCCGGCCGGGGGCCCGCATGCGTACGCTTTTTGGTGGGCACTGCCCGGCCTCGCCTGTCGCCTGTCGCCCGTCTGCCCATCCCTCCTCTTTTCTTCCCTTCCCCTCTCCTCTCCGGCTTCAACTCCTGTCTGCTTCGCGTCTGAAGGTGACGGTCACTCTCTCCAAACCACAGAATACACGGGCTTCCCAGCAACGCCCGTCTGCCACGCCATCGGACCATTTGCGGATCGTGGACCCTATTGCATCCTTACGGCTATTTTTATCCCCAAACGAACCGTGCGACAACTGACTTCGACCCGTCGCCCATTTGCCTGTTCCTTCTGCTTCAGAACTCTGGAACTAGCTCCTGCACCGTCTACGGATCGAAACCACGCCAACCGAGGATCGATTAACTACCATTGCACGTGGGTTGGCCTGATCGCAGGCGCAAGTCGAGGCGAGCTGGCGCGGTTCATGGAAAGCATACAAGACTCGTGAGAAGCGTCAAGTGCACGCAGGCATTCCCACATTCGAACCCGGAGAATGCCACAAGCTGCAAGATGGGTGGGCACTCCCGCCATCAAGGGACGAAGGGAGTGGGTGCGGATGATGCTGTTGACCTTTAGTTTATTGGGGTTACAGTATGTATTCCCCGTGCCTGGATTTTCTTGCATCTCCTGTTTCTTCCTACGCGGCCCTTGTCCACCCCTGACCTTTCTCTTTCGTCGAGAAGCTACAGCCATCTATCATTGATGCGCCTCAATGGACTGACTTGCTTCTTGTCGCGGATAGGTTCACCTGGGGTATTGAAATGACTTGTATGTGGCCCTGGTCCTTGTCCCCTTCGCGATAGTTTCTTACTGTCCCTCAGATTGCACGCCATACCTGCTCCAACTGGGCCTCACCAAATCGAAAACCTCGCTTGTCTGGATTGCCGGCCCTCTCTCCGGCTTGATCATCCAGCCCCTCATTGGTGTTATTGCGGACCGGTCTCGATCCAAATGGGGACGGCGCAGGCCTTTTATGATAGTCGGCTCGTTCGTGGTCGCAATGTGCCTGCTTGTTCTCGGCTGGACGACTGAGATTGTCAACATGTTTGTCAAGGATACGGAAAAGGTATTTGATACCCCTCAACTTGCCTTTGTGCTGCTTCCCCTTGAACACTGGCTTACCGTGGGATATCTACTGCACCAGGCCAAGAATGTTACAATTGCTCTTGCAGTTCTGAGCATTTACGCCGTGGACTTTGCCATAAACGTCGGTATGTCTTTACGAACCATGGTCTCTTAGCTTAATCTAATTCAGCAATAGTCCAAGCGTGTTGTCGCAGCTTGATTGTCGATACATTGCCTATTCCCCAACAGCAGACCGGATCAGCATGGGGTATGTTCCTTCGTTCTTTACTAGAGGGTATAGTAACTAAAAGCATATAGCGACCAGGATGACCGCAATCGGCCAGCTCATCGGATACGTCATCGGCTCCATTGACACGGTCAGTATATTCGGTGCCATAATCGGCGACACGCAGTTCAAACAAATGACTGTCATTGCTGCATTGTCCTTGCTCGGTGCTGTTTTCGTCACCTCGTACGCGGTGAAGGAAAGGGTTTTGATCACTGCAAGGTAAGTCAATACGTGCCAAAGACGATATACGCACCGGACAGATACTGATACACAGCCAACAGAGACTCCGATAACCAGGCTGGAGCGCTAGAGGTGATTTCTCAACTTGTCAAGACTACCATGGATTTGCCGCCGCGTATTCAGGCCATCTGCTGGGCGCAATTCTGGGCCTGGATTGGTACAGTGCCGTATCTTTCCCACACTAAGGAAAGCACATTACTAACCTAATCCCTCACAGGCTGGTTTCCTTTCCTCTTTTACAGCACCACCTGGGTCGGTGAAACCTACTTTCGATATGAGGTCCCCAAAGACGCAACCCATCCAACCGACATGCTCGGCGAAGTCGGTCGAGTGGGTAGTTTATCGCTAGTTGTCTTCTCCTCCATCACCTTTATCGGCGCCGTTCTCCTGCCATTCTGCGTCCAACCCCCAGACAGTAAACGGCCCAGATTCACGCCGCGCCCACCCCCGGGTATAGCCTCGCTGCTCAAGAAAGTCATGGCCATCCGTCCCGATCTCCAAACAACCTGGTTGATCTCCCACATCATGTTCGCCGCGACCATGATCTTCGCCCCTCTCGCCCACTCCCGAGCATTCGCAACTTTCCTTGTAGCCCTCTGCGGAATCCCGTGGGCCGTCACTTGCTGGGCCCCCTTCGCCTTCATGGGCGTGGAAATCAACAAACTCGCCATGGGCCCCTCCCGCGCCTCCGGCGTGACAATGATCACCTCCAGCGGCCCCTACAGTGACAGAACCACCGACACAGAGATGGACGTCCTCCGTCTCAACCACCATGACCCAGACAGTGACAGCGACATCGAAGACGGCGTCTCCAACACCCCATCAACCGGCGAACTGGCAGGTATCTACCTCGGAGTCCTGAACGTCTACACAACTCTCCCCCAATTTATCGGCACTTTAATCAGCTGGATCGTCTTCAGTGTCCTCGAGCCCGGGAGCACGAAACGCGACGACACGGCCCAAGAATCCCAATGGATGAATCTAGACAAGAGCACACCGAACGCCATCTCCATCTGTCTATTCATCGGCGCGCTGAGTGCCATCGTCGCCGTTGAAGCTACACGACGCATGAGATACACTTCCTAAGTGTTCCTTTCCCTCTTTCACCGAAAGAGAATGATTCCATTTTACATTCTACGCTTCTTATGTGGGACATCGTCCTATATATATGACAGGACGACCCCGATGATTTTTTTTTTTTTATCTTTTTGTATACTTCGATACCCTGATACAAGCGGCCGTGGATTTGAGTCCTTCTACAACCCCTACTTGTTCACCCCCTCGGTCATTCATGGACCTACTCGGTGACTAGTAGGTGGTAAGTACAGTACCATGGCCGGGTTGTCTGATTTTATGGTTACTTGGTTTGATGAGACCTTTACACGCGTTGGAACGGATATATGTGGGTTGGGTTGGATGATATATGGCGATGTAATAGATAATTTTCTGGATATACCTTTTTATTTTCTTTTTCTTTCTGCTTTTCTATGGAATGGATGATGTTTGATATCTGCTTGCTACGATAGAGGATTCGAATAGGACAGGAGCACTCTGACTGGCAACAGACAGAACTCTTAAGATCAAATTCACTAGGCAGTAAGTAGTAGTATGGGCTGAATACATAGCGAGAGACGGCTGAGGTATATTGGATATATTGCAGAAACAAGTCCAACGTGCTCAACGAAATTTAATCAAGAAGCAAAGCAAAGAACAAGGAGGGGAATATAACAAGCAAGCAAGAAGCAAGAAACAAACTGATTAAGAAGACAGTGTGCTACTTCCCCCGTAGAGGAGGGAGACAGTGGGCACACAGAAACGGAGATTAAAAATCAATCATGCGTGGAACGGCATCACGGCGTATGTCTGTCATGCGTTGGCTGCGATTCTTCAGACCTGGCCATGGGTCCAACCGGGAAGGAATAGACCTGGACGCGAAGGAGTCGAAAGTACATTAAACGGCGTATAAGGCATTCGGAGTCAGACACAGTGGTATATGGGTGATAACGACAGTCAGCTGAAAGGATCAAGAACGACAGTGGCGAAAGTAAGTAAGGTAATTATAGATGGAGGCTAGAAGTCAGCTTCAAGACTGGCTTGCAGCTTGCATGTTGCCAGTGAGTTCAGCCACTCTGGCCTTGATACGAGCAGCACGAGATTCAAAGCCTGGAGAAAGGGAATCCACGTTAGAACTGTGCCAAACGGATAAAACCGTCGGGTTCACTTACTCTCTTCTTCACTGGTGTTGCCGTCATCGGACTCATCAGCACGTGCCTCCAGCTGAGCTGCCCTCGCCGCAGCATTCTGGCGGATCTGGGCCCAGCGGTCGTATGATGTGTTAGCCGGCTGGGCGGTAGGGCTGGGCTCCTCCTCTGGCTCGACGGAAACCTGATCGTTTGCAGAATGGAATGATGCAGGCTTCTCAGGGAACCTTTCAGAAACAGGAGAGTCCTCCGGGACGAAAGCCGGCTGCTCCACCAGAGGTCCTTGGTCAAATCTTGAGAATTCCTGGTCAGCTGCTGCTCGTTCTCTGGTATCTATGCGTGAAAGAGCGTCGTACTCGGCTTGACGGCGGATCTGAGGCTCATCGCTTTGGGTAACAGTGAGCTTGGTCGCGTCCGAAGGAGCTTTGGGCTCAGTGGGCGCAGGCTCCTTTTCCTCCGCAGCAGTTTCAGCAGGCTTAATAGTCACAGCAGGCTTAACCTCGGCAGGCTTAATGGTCTCAATAGGCTTGGTAGACTCAACCGGCTTGGCAGCCTCCACAGGCACATGCACAGGCACAGGCTTCTTCCTCAAAGTCGATTTGCCATTGGTTCCAGGGCGGACGGACTGCTCCTGGGCGGCTCTTGCCTTGTCCTCGAGGGCAGCGCGAGCAGCCGCAACAGCTGAGCCAGCACCGGTGGGTTTCATGGGTGGCTTCGCCTCAGATTCGTTCTTCTTCTTGACAGTTCCGAACATGCTCTTGAAACCAGCGTTGCCAGGCTTTTTCTTGATCTTCCGCCCAGACTCCTCCGAGTCTATAGACTGTTTGGGGAGCGACTCAGTGGTCGACAAGTCTGCCGCAAGGCTCGCGCTGCCGTTTCTACTGTGAGCAGGGCTGTTCTTGCTGGGAACTGCAGGTTTGGGGGAACCCGTGGGAGTATCCTTTGGTAAAGGCGGCGGTGCCTGTCGGGCACTGGTGCTCACCGTTGGAGAGGTCGGTGTGCTGGGCTGGTCAATTGACTCTTTCGCCTCCTCTGCTGGAGCACCTGTTCCTGCACGGTTGTTACTCAGATAGGCGCTCCTGTAAGTGTTCTTATCATAATTGGTCGCCCATTTCATAGCATGAGACGCTTCATTCAGGATTGCCGGTTGCAGCGTCATGACAGAGTTCGTCTTGGTGTTGGACCTGACATCTTCCGGGACGTTCTTGGATCCATTGGCGGCCTCCTGTTCCTCCCGATGCCGCTTTTGAAGTGCCGCAGCAGCCGCCTGGATACGGGCATGCTGATCAGGGGCGATGCTGGTCTTGCTCTGTGGTGCTTGATTGTCCGGCCGCTTGTACGAGTCTTCCACCGCACTTACTTTCTTAGCGGAGGACTTGCGACGCCCAACACCCCGTTTACGAGTCGAGAATCCAAAGAAGCGCTTCTTTTCCACGATATACGCACCCGGATCCGGCTCTGGAGCCGCGCCTTTCACCTGCTCTTCCAGTACCAGCCACTTTGCATCTTTGATGATGGTCTCGAGCAACGCACACCGGCCAAACACGGCCTTCCGAGACGTTGGCTCCTCGCCGGCCAAACTACTGATCCAAACCCACCAGAAAGAATCATCGAGATCAAGAGTGGCGATACTTGCGAGCTCACCGGGCCCCGTGGACGGCTCGTCGTTCAAACTGCGTTTGTGGGATTGCGAGCTTTGACCCCGGACGGTGGCAATAGGGGGGAGAACCTTGTCTGGTGGAAGAAGCAAGGGAGGAACCGAGCCCTTCAGGACGTTCTCGTCACTGAAGCCGGAGGACATGAAGTCTGCCCATGATGGTGTCGTAGGCCGACCAAAGTCACCTGCGCCGGACTGCGGAGCGGATCGCAAGCCACCCCCAAATTCGTTCCTTGCGAGATGGGCTGCGTTGGAATCGTCATCCAGATCGGACTCGATAGCACCGCCAAATCCAAAGTCCTCGAATCTTGACCATGAGGCTTCCCGGGTCGATGTTCCCGGCTCTGGTGCACTTTGCTGATGATTGATAGAGGAAATGCATTTCAGCACACGGTGACACTCGTCAGTCAGCGCTTTCGTGGGATCCTCGAAGCTGGCGAACTCCTGCAGATGACGATCACTGTCTCTATATTCGAAGTTCTTTGCGCGCCGCAACAAAGCAAATGGAGTCGGCGAGACGGTGTCGACAATCATCACGACTTTGGTGGTGGATACCTGAAGCAGGGTGGGCGTCTCTGGCGGGTATTCCGTTGCCTGGACTAGACTCTGGAGGGCGATTGGGAGCGTTGAGATAGTGGTCATACCGCGCAAGTCGGGTGATAGGGATCGCAGGTATGCGAAGAACAAATGACTTGTCGCATCGGCAGCACTGCAGGATGTCAGCTATAACGTGGCCCTGGGGGAGGGAACCAGCCGAACCGCTTCGGCGACATACCTTGCCCAATTCTTGTAGGCGGCCTCGAAGCCGTTGCCCGTATCCGTATGGTCAAACGCCCACCATCCGGCATACCGAGAAAGCTTCCGCCCGCCAAGGCCGTTCGATTTGCCATTTGCTGCGACGGCAGCTAGGAGGTCGAAGAAATCGAAGACGATCTTCGATCGGGCATCAGAGTCGACGCTGATAGGAATGAATGTTGAGAATGCGTCGCGGGCAAATTGGGAATCTGTTAACCATCAGCGCAACTTGTTTCCGACCAGACATGGCTTGCGACCATACCCTGCTCGCCAACCTTGAACAGCTCATACGCTTCCCAGGTAACAACTCCGCCAGGGAGTCTGCTCCAGCACCATTTCAGCACGCTGCACAGGACCTGAAAGACAAGTGAGAAAATGGCCTCACAGGGTCGGAGGGGAAGTATAGATGTTGGCTCACCATCGGATCCGACAGCCGTAATTCTTGTGCCAGTGCATCCCCACTGAGAGGCGACCCTCTTTCCAGCGACTGATTGAAGTAGTTACGGATGAAGGTACGTGCAGCACTGGCATCAGTGCTTGGGCGGAAAGGAAGAAGGAGGAAAGGAGTTTGGAGAGCTGTCAAAGGGAGAACGAGGCAAGGATCAGCAATCTGAGGAATGCGCAGAGCTTGACGTGACTTGTACACGAGAGGGGCGGTGGATCAGAGTCAAAGATAGAAACATACCTCGTGCTTTCAGTTCTTGGGTGCACCCTCTCAGGAGTTGCTGAACCTCCTCCGGAGCGACCTCTGTTCGCTGCCACGCGTCGGTCCATGTGGGCTTTGCGGGCCCCTTATCTTCTACTTCTGGGGATTTGGTAGCCTTCTTTGACACATTGGCGTCTTTACTTCGAAAGACGCGGGTGAAGAAAGGCATTTTGCACCATGCGCACGCCAGGGTTCTTCTTGCGGGGAAGATGCGATCGAGCGAAGGTTGGAAAAGTGACGGAGGCGATGCCCAAAGGCGGAGCAACGAGGGTGCGTCTGGCCGTGTTGAAATTAGGGATCCAATGAGATCGGTAGTAGATCGGGGGCGAGCGAGTCTGGTGGAATGAGTCCAACACTTCACAATCTCCAACACTTGTTCAGGACGCAAGGGTGGTAGACCCGTATTAAGGAAAAAGGAAACAATCGAGGCCCAGAGCCGGAATCAAGACTGAAACCCAAGTTGGATGGTGAATCGGATACCTCAATAAAATTAACCCCTACTCGAAAGGAAAAAAAAATTAATAAAAAAAGGCCCGATGAGCGCAGAGGCAGCAAGGACCATCCAAGTGTCCCAGAGAGGACCGTCTGCAGCCCAGGATGGGGCAGCACGTCTAGCGTGCAGCAAAGCGGTTCCGTGGAGGGGAGGCCTTCAGGTAGGAAAGCAATCGAGTTGGCCAACGAGCGTATCGCTGCAGTTAATCCCGGGCGGCAACGTGGTGGGAGAGGCAACAGCAAACAAAGGTCAAAAACAAAGACTGCAGGGGAATAAAGGGGAGAGAGGGGGAAAAAACACGATGAAGCTGCCAGTCGAGATGAAAAAGGATGGCGATGATGAGGATCTACTGTGGTTTCCGTTTCAGGGGGTGAAAGATTCATACGCCCGCAAAACACAGCGAACCGGTGCCATGGTTCTCTATCCGCAATCCAGTCGGTGGACGCCTCTCGATTGGATCGATTCCGTTTGGTCTGGATCTGCTATCAATTCGTGAGGTCACGATTGAAAAAAACGTGGTTCCCACCGACCAGAATGGGCGGTGTTGTCCGCAGTAGTGATAGATAGTATGATCAACACTACGACCTGGTACGGATGGATGGTATCCTCATACCGGCACATACCAGCAGAGACCAGCAGAGACGCCCCTCCTCCATCTACATCCAACACAGCCCAGAGGTGAAAGGCCCAATTGCTGTTTCACCTGCTGAAGATTCATTATTCTCCTCGTCATAGGGTAGACAAACGGGTGCCCAGTCCGGATCATTTGCCTTGACACGGTGGTACAGCAGCAATAATTTCCTCCATGGAAGGCATACCGCCTCCCCATGCGACGCGCCGTGTGTGATAAGTTGATTAGGGTAGTGTTAGTGTCATGTACGAAGCACCTAGCCTGCTTCCTGCTGGTGCGAGGGCGCAGAAGTTAGAACAGATCCAATCTGCCAGTTGATCCCTGTGACGGGTCGAAGAGCTCGGGCCAATGAGAGTCCCTGGGGGAGGAGGAGTTTGGCCTGTTTGGATGACCCTGTGGGCATCCGCCCAAAGAGGCAAGTGACCGATCATTGAGTCACTTGGCTCGATGCGGCTAGCCCCTCGATACCTGAGGTTTGGCGATACGCCGACCGGTTCCCAGTTCCAGTTCTGACTTCGCCGTGACTGTGCCGGCAGGCGGTAAGACACCACCAGCGCAGCTTTGTTTGGTGACCGGCGACGTGCCAGTGACTGCAATGTAACCTTTTCTGGAATGGTTGATCCACCCCCTCGATGACAGTTGGGGGAATGTAATACTAGTATAGTAGTAGTCTAGTAGTAGGTCGATCTGGAGAGGAAGGGGGGGGGGAGGGGTGATGAGATGTGAATTTAGGTGGAGAAGGTTGGACGAGGGAAAAAAAAAGGAAGAAAGAAAGAAAAAAGAACGATACTCGATACTTGATGAATCGACCCCCAATTATATACATCTCTATCTCCTGAGAGAATATTGAAAGAGAATATGGTAAAACTACCGGCCAATGGGAGAATCTATTAATAGGGTGGGCGGTAGTCAACAGCCGCCGTTGGCGAGTTGGTAGCCGCCGGGCGATGGGCCAAACCTCGAACGGGCGGCAGCTCTTCCCACCGTCGGGTCTATCTTTAGAATAATCTTCTGCATCACCCGCGTGTCGCCGCTCCAGCCATCCATCATCCTTCCCATCCCATCCAAACCCATCCATCCCATCCCCGACACTAAGTCCCTCTGCTCCATCACGTCGCCTATCTCTCGTCTCTCGTTGCAAGGTGGGTTTCCTAAGGCTACGTCTTTCTCTTCCTTTGTCTCTTCTCCTGCCCTGCCATCTGCTGCCGCCCCCCTTTGTCGTTCCCCCCCGACGGATCACGCCGCGCGCCCTTCTCTCAAACCCTCCTCCAAAATACCGTCGCTTCCAATCTCACCCCTCCTTCCTCTGCTCTTCTGCCCCCCCGGTCATTCTCTTTCTTTTTCCACGCCTGCGTCTTCCTTCTCTCCGTAGGGGGGATGCAAATATTCTGATGTGGGGGTTCTGAGAAAATACTAAATATAAATTCTTCCCACAGCCTGGAGGTTCCTGCCATCCTTCATTTTCCCTAATCGCGTTCCGGAAATTCTTTCGTCGGGCGGCGCTTCCTTGGGTTTCAGCTCGCGCCGCCATTTGATGCGGACGAACCACTCCACCTTACACTGCTCTTGACCTTGCCCGTCAACTGTTTCATCGACGCTCGCTCTTTCCAGTGGGATTCGTTCATCCGTTATCCCTCATGGGTCGGAGAAAGATCGAGATCAAGGCGATCAAGGATGATCGCAACCGCTCAGTGTAGGTGCTCCCACTGGTGGATCTCTTCATCTCCATTAGCCCTATCTCGTCAAGCTAACGTTCTGGTGCGTTCCTAGGACCTTTCTGAAGCGAAAGGGCGGTCTTTTCAAGAAGGCACATGAGCTTGCGGTCCTGTGTTCGGTAGATGTCGCCGTCATTATCTTTGGTCACAACAAGAAGCTGTACGAGTTTTCGTCATGTGATATGCGAGAGACGCTCGCTCGATATCAATACGTCCGTTACCTACCTGCCTGCAGATCCTGCTGATAGTCCGTTGATCTGACATCATGCCTTGTTTTCTGCCTCTTATAGTTCGGTCCCCCACATGAGCACAAAGGTCCCGAGGACTTCAACGGTAAACGCGATGACGACGACGATGAGGATGAGACGACACCTGCCCCTGAAGATGTGCATCCAACACCTCCCAACCCTCCAATGATTCCCGCCCACCTACCAGGTCATCCCGGCTTCCAGCATGTCACTCATGCCCCGTCTGCTTCACCACCGATTGGGAATGGAATGCCATTCGATCCGCGCCACGGTACCCCGCAACCGCAAGGAGTCTCCAGACCTTCGTCCCGAAATCATCTTCGTCGAGTGAGCTCTAATATGGGGCCTCAACAGCATCATCATGCCACACCCCCGCCGCCTCCGCCTCCGCCGCAAAATGGCTTCACATATATTCCTAATCCTTCCGTCTATAATCCTAGCGCTGCTCACACGATGGCTCAGCCTCCTCGTCCGCCTCAGTTCGCGCATTATGCCCCCCCAGGACCGCATCACGCTCACGCTCACGCTCCTCCGCCTCCCCAGCATCAGCCCATGCCTCCGCAGTCTATGCCCCCACAATCTATGCCCCCACAATCTATGCCCCCGCAGTCTATGCCCCCACAGCCGATGCCGCCGCATGCAATGGCACCTCAAGCCATGCCGCCGCACCATCAGCCTCCTCCGCAACACATCCCACAACATCCCCCTCATGCACTTGCACAGCAGCCGCCTCCGATGGCCATGACGCAACCTCCACATGCCACCATCCCACAGGTCGCGCAAGCGTTCCTGCCGGAGCAAGGACGAAATTCCATGCCTCCAGCATTTGCAACAGAGCAGCAACCACCGCCACCTCGGACGGTGTCACTTCCTGAAGGGACCGCTCCAGCAGAGGCAATGCCAGGGCCGATGAAGTCGGAAGGGACCCCGTCACCGCCGCACCAGCGTTCTCTCTCCTCCAAGTCACGCAGTATCTTCACGCCTATTGATGACCGTGGCTCTGTGTTGGCTCGTCATTTTGGCGTCGGACCACCGACGGAGGCGGGCGAGAATGCGGTAACGAAGGTCGAGGCATCACTCGGGCCGCACGAGGTGAAGCCCACCGGGCTACCGGCAAAGCCTCCTCCCCCTCGAGCGGTCACAGAAGCCCCACGCCCACCACCGGTAGTTGACCTCAAGCCCCCTGCGCGGACGAACAGTGGTCAATTTCCGCCTAAGCGGCCGCAGCTGAAGGTGCAGATACCAAGTGAGAACTCCGACCGGGGCAGTGCAACGGCCGACTCATCGTCACGCGATTCGGCGGGGAACAAGACGCTCACACCCGCCAAAGCAAATCCGGACACGGGTCATTCGAGCGTGGTATTACCACCCCCCTCGCCATCTGCTGGGGCAATCCTGAGTGCGGGAGCCCAGGGACCACCGAATCCCTTTGCGCGGCCACCGCCTCCCGGAGCTGCAGCGCAGAGCAACAATTCGTACAACAATAACAGCAATATAGATACGCCCATCTCCGCTCTTCCCAGTCGGTTTGTCTCGGATGCACTCCTCCCGTCGCCGTCGAGTTTCTTCCCGGAATGGGGTTTTGGACGGTCCGGACCGGACAGCAACATGCTGCCCAGCCCACTGACGTTTCCCACTCCAGCGCTGCAGAACGGTCCTGGGTTCGGGCGCGAGGATGAGCAAGAGAAAAAGCGTAAAAGCCCCGACAGCGGGCCCAATGCCGAAGGGATCATGAAGAAACCAAAGACGTAATCCAATCCGTTGTTGCAACTACTAGACTGATGATTGTGGTGTTTTGTTCCTTGGGGGAATCGTCTTCTCCCGTGTTTCACATATGGCATCTTCTGGCGTTGGCGAAAGCTACTTGTGGTTTACTCTAATTGGGATGGGAAAGTTCGAATGAGGCTCGTTTGATTCCCTGGGATCCTTTTTTCCCTCCGGTTCTGAACAAGTTCCTAGTCCTTCCTTGTTTGTGATAAGGGTTTCCTTTTCAACTTTATACCCCTTCCTTTTTTGCCATCTCGTCGTTTTGGCTACTGAACTCATCCTGTCTATCGATCTATTTCTCTCGGCCTGAAATACATGAGAATGGTGCGGTATTATTCCTTCTTTCATTATTTTCCTTTCCTTTCCTATCCTATCTTTTTTTATCTTGCTTTAAGCACTAGGAACGGGGCACTTAATCTGCTAGTGTCCCCTTTCCAGTTCTAGTCAAGGGTGGCCTTCTCATTTTCTTTATTCTGTGTTTATTTGGGGAAAATTTGTATATAAAGATGTGCGACTAGGAGAATTTAATCTGATAGTTCACGGCACCACCCCCGTCCCCGTCCCCGTCTAGAAAAGTATAAAGTTTAACTTTATTTGATTAAATGAGGTCATCTACTTCAACTTTATTTCTATTCTTGTACTTCATGTGGAGTTGGTGTTGGGGTTGTAGTACGTAAGCATGTATAGATAAGATTTATGTACGTGTGTATGAATGTATGTATGATTGATTGACTCGTAATGATAATGATAATGATGGTGATTAGTATTGGTATTAGTGGTAGTATGTAACATGCGGTTTTTTTGATGAAAAAATGTAAGGTGATAAATATTATTGGAATTCAAGTTGCTTTTTGTGTATCGCTTCGCTGTGGTGGGAAGGATGCGCCAGGGGTTATTATGGATCTATGTTGGGTATTCTTTTTTTTCCCCTTCTTTTTGTCTCTGTGTTTGTGTATGTGTGTATGGGGAGGGAGGGAAGAAGGGAGTGGGATTCTAACCCATCCATCTATTCATGCATGCATCAATCGCATTTCAATCGATTAGACCAAGCCGTGAAGCAAAGTATTTTCAGCCAAATAGGCAGGATCACAAGCGAGAAGGGAAGGAAAAGAAAAGAGGAAGGGAGAGGGATAGGTATATGAAGAATTCGATATGGTTGATATATAAATATATATATGAAGAACGTATTCATTCACATCACACCTCCTCTTTACCGCTCACCTTTCCCTCACCTCCTTGCTGTTTTCTCTTCTGGGCATCCAGAACGGCCTGTCGGGCTTTCTCCTGTTCTGCGAATCCCGTCTTGGCGATGGTGTGTGACTTGCTGAGTACGACGGGCCGAATGAAGAAACTCACGATGAGGCCTAGACCTGCCATCGCGCAATAGAAGATCCACATGCGGCTTAGGGCCAGAGTGTAAGCTTTCAGAACGACGGTTTTCTCGGCTGCAGGGAGGGCTTTGATGAGGGAGGTGGCGGAGCCGGAGAAGGAGTTGTCGAGGGTGGTGGCTTTGGCTTGGCCGATGGCAGCGGAGACGCGGGGCATTTGTTCGTGGAAGACGTTTTGGTAGATGACGGTGCCGAGGACGATGGAGATGGCGGCGGAGACCTGGCGGAGGAAGCCGAAGGTGGCGGTGCCGGCGGCCATGTCAGAGGGGTGGATGTTGGCTTGGAGGGCGACGAGAGGGGATTGGAAGAGCGGGCCGGTGCCGATGCCGCCGATGATTTGGTAGATGATGATGCGGGGCCAGGAGGCGTAGTATTTTAGGTCGATGAGGAGGCCGTAGCCGAGTGTCATGAGGACAAGACCGCCGATGATGAGTTCGCGGTATCGGCCGGTCTTTTTGATGACGATGCCGGTGATGGCGGAGAAGACGGAGAGACTGAGCACGGTGGGGAGGACGTAGACGCCGCTCATGATGGGGCTGGCAAGGAGGACGGTCTGGAAGTATAGGGGGAGGTAGTAGGAGCCGGAGATGAAGACCATGCTGTGGCAGAAGCAGATGAGGAGCATGAGGACGTTGTGGAGGTTGTTGAACAGCCGGAGCGGGATCACGGGGTAGCGGGCCAGTTTCCATTCGTTGAAGAAGGCCAGGGCCCAGGTCACGACGCCGAAGACGATCAGGCAGATCACGGTGGCCGAGTCCCAGGGGTAGTTGACACCGCCGAATTCGAGGCCGAAGAGGAACATCAGCGTGCCGCCCAGCATGAGCATGTTTCCTGTCCAGTCGATGGAGCGGATGCCGGCCCAGAAGGGGACCTTGCCAGTTTCGATCTTAAGGAAGAAGACGAGAATGACGAAGGAGAAACCGCCGATGGGGACTGAGTTGGGTCAGTGGGGTTAGGGTTTGGGGGAGGTGATGGGCTTACGGTTGAGGTAAAAGCACCAGCGCCAGGTCACGTCGGTGGTGAATGCGCCGCCGACGATGGGGCCGAGAGCACCTGCAATGGCCCACGTGGAGCCGAATATACCGTAGTACATGGGCCGATCTCTGGGGGAGGGTTAGCCGTGAGCGCATGGGGGAATGGAGGGAGGGCCGACGGACCTGACACTGAAGAGGTCGGAGACACAGATGTTGGCAAGCACAATGATACCACCACCACCTGCACCCTGGATAGCTCTGCCCGAGATGATCATGGGGAGGTTGACAGCCAGCGCGCAAATCAGACTGCCCACGAGGAACAGGAAGTTGGCGATGAGAATGATGCGCTTCCGGCCCCAGACATCACTGATCTTGCCCCATAAGGGGACGCAGGCCGCATTGGCCAACATGTACGACGAAGCTATCCATGAGTAACCACTCTCCGAGGCGTGGAAATGTGTTGCGATTGTTGGTAGTGCTGTTGATACAATTGTCTATAGAAGCCACGAGTGTGAGTAGACGTAGATGCCGTATGCGATGAGGGGTTAGTTACCATATCCAGAGCTGCTAGGAACAAAACGAGCTATAGCAACACCAAGCAGTTAGCGACGCCACCACAAGGCGCAAGGAGACAACAAACATACACAAAGCGCAGTCATAACGACGACGATCTTCTTCTTGCCCAGCTTCTGCGCCTGCGACGGCACCCGATCCAGCGGTGCGCCGGGCCCGGCTTTCTCCAAGGGTTCATCCCCGGCCGTCTCAGCCGAGGGCTGTTCATCTGACGCCTGGGAGGGAGACTTGATGGTGTCGGGCTTCTCCGAACCGTCTCTAGACGAAGCACCCGCGTCGGAAGGCGACATCTTCTCCGCATTCACCAGCAAGTCCTTGTCTTGGTCTGCGGTTTGGACAACACGATCTTCCTCGCGAGGAGGGTTCTGGGTAGCCGTCATGCTTACAGACGCCCGGGGTTCAACTGACAGAATGAACAAAAAGACTGGAGAGGAGAGGAGAAATAAAAGCAGACAAGAATGGGGGCAGACCCCTCGCAGTGGCGGACAGAACCGACGGTTGCAGACAGGATCGGCGCGACGAAGTCAGGACTGGAGGAACTGGAGGGACTGGCAGGAGGACAGCGGCAGGGCAGCAAGCTATAAGCTAACACCGTCGAGGTGTCAACAGCTCCGGCCAGTCAATTTAATTGAAAATTTCCGGGCCTGGCTTCGCGATTCTCGCCCTTAAGGCTCGGAGATAAGGTGAAACAAGGTCGAGGCCGACGCCCAAAGAGGCAAAAAGGCTAACGATCCATCAATCTGGAGTGGCGGCAAAATGCCCGACGGCCTCGGGGCCAATCCATGGACTCGTCATTTCTTGTCCACCCGTGCACACAGGAGATTCCTGAAAAATGGGATAAGGCACCCGACTGCAGGACGCGTGCGTCCGATGCCGCCCAGGTGGTGGTAGTGGTGGGGGAGTCGCTGGAGTTACACCGTCGTTATGCTCGGACATTTTTGAGGGGCCGATCCCTAACCTTCGTCGTCTGTGGGCATGCCCGACATCAACAAACATCCCGACCTATCACATCCCCCTCCATGCTCTATATCCTGCTCCAATCTACACCGCATCTTGTCCCCCATCTTACGAGCATCGCGCCAGATCAAAAAACGCATGTCATACTTCCCCGCTATGGAACCACCGGCCTGCGAAAGATGCTACGAGAACGAAGGGTATAATGTACATTATAGTTATGGAGGCCCCCAGAAACATCCATCAAATCAATGATATCCCCGTCTAGTCCTGGAGTTGGAGGATTTCTGCAGCCCACATTAGCAACCAACCCTCAACACCCCCCACACGGCAATGGGTGACTCACCAGTCAAGAATTCCTCAAAGCTCATCGTAATATAGCCATCGCGGTCATCGTCGTATCGCTTAAACACATCCGTTATCCGCCGTAGACTAATGCACGCCTGCACGAAAAGATCAAAGCTCATGCCCTGCTTCGCTGGCCCGTGTGGTGCATGTCCGTTCATCTGCCGCCCTTTGTTCTCAAACGTTCTAAACAACACCACCACAAATGGCTGGCTTAGGCGGTACCCGAAGGCCACTAATGCATTCTCAAACTCATACAGGCTGATGCGCCCGCTGCGATCTTGGTCAAACCGGTCGAATAGCTCCCGCCATGCTGCAAGGTAGCGCCACAGTGCCACGAACTCGTCAAACGAGATCGTCCCGCTGTTGTTCCGGTCAAACATACGGATCATCATCTTCACTGTGTTGGGATGGAACGAGGTGAAGTCCCCGTTCACTAGAGCGGAGCCCAGCTCCATCTCCGTGAGTGCCCCCGAGTGCGAGGTGTTCGCAGCGCGGAACAGGGGGAACAGCTGTTGCGGATCGTCGTCGGGGACTGCCATGGCGGCATGGTGCGGCGATTGGGGCGGGCGCGCCACCGGCGGACGATTGCGCACCGGCTGGGTGGGAGGAGGCCCGAAGCCGTAGTTCTGGGGGGGAGGAGAGGGATGTAGCGGATGGGGGCGTTGCTGACTCGCCGGAGGGATGTTTGCGGGTGACTGTTTACCGTGCGGGGCCTCCATGGGAGGACGCTGGATAGGCGCGCCGTATCGCTGAGGGTGTGGGTTGCCAGCATTAGAAACCGGCACTCGAGGGGGAACACCGCTGGGGGTAGAAGAATGGGGAGGTGGGCGAGGATGCTTCTGCGGATGTGCGCTGTGCGATTGCATGGCACCGAGCATTTGCGCTACCTATTGTATGGCCAAGTCAGGAGGCGCGGGGCAATCCACCGGGCGGACGAGAAACGCTGAGGACGGCCGTACCTGTTCCGGCTCTGCATGCCTGCATGATTTCCTGCACATTAGCAACGCCGTTCATGGCTCCCGATGGGCTCCCGATGGGCTGTCTGAGGGTTGGGACTTACGCTGGCAGCGCATCGGGGTTGTAGGACTGATTGTATGCCATGGCCGCAAAGCTGACGTAACAGATGCCGGGCGCAATCTGGAGAGGGGGGCTGAAGGCAGGCAGGCGCCGAGTCGAGGAGGGCAGGAAGCAGACGGTGAGAGTTGAGGGGGACGAGGGGGAGAAGATGGGTTGGGATCAAAAGGAGGTCGGAGAAGGATGGAGGGCCTGATTAAGTTCTGCCCATGGTCTGCTAGTCAGTCGTTAATGACCAGATTGTTTTTGCGGCCTTGAGAGCGGATCCGTGGGGCGGCGGTTCAGCAGGAGTCGCCAAGAGACCTGCTCAGGCACCGCATGGCTGTCGCTCGCCCCTGGATGGATGAGGCTGTGAATTTCTACGAGAGTCCGAGGACGGGGCTGCCTCCGCTAGTCTTCAATAAATGAATGCCCCGGAGCCAATGTAACCCACAAGGACAGCCCGCATCCAGACACCGTCGTCTCCGACCGGCCTCTCAGCCCTATACTTGATGCTGCTTAATTTAATCCGGGAATGCTTGGCCCACAGGTTCCTTGCCCATTCGCGGTGGAGCCTGACGACGCTCTGTCCGTCTGGAAATGCCTATCGAAGTCTTGTCTTACATAGTACACTGCCTGAACGTCTCCAACGGTCGCGCTGGCCAGTCGTTCAACCGCACCAACAGGATGGGTGGACCTTAAGCGCTTCTACCAACCCCTGATTGACTCCTTCAGCCCCTCGGACTGCCCCTCGAGCACATCCATGATCTCCGCCCATGCTGCCGCCTGAAATTGCTGGCCTTCCGCTCCAGTCGTCAATGCCACGGATTCACTGTTCAATCTTAGCCCCCCTGGCCCCATTGCACACACAAATCGGATTGAAAAGCACTCACTCCAGGTATCCATCGCTCCGCCAACATTTCCCATGCGACTCCACTCCCTGATAAGTGGCACTGACCAACGACCGGCTCCCTTGTTCTGCAGTGCGAGCAAAGAGCTTATAAGCCAGCCAGGCCATCCATCGCTCGTAGAATCTACTGTACTTTCGTCCCAACGACGAGACGCAGAACCCAGGGCTTACAGTGTTGATGATGACGGGCAGGGTGCCATTTTCATTCCGAATCAGACCAGCTACCGTCTTGAGAACATATTCCAAGAGAAGCTTAGAGATACCATACTGTCTTGGGCCTTTGAAGAACTGCGGGCTATTGAGATGCTTCAGTAGGGGCTGTTTCGTCCGAAGACTCTTCGCTTTGACACGAACAAACTGTTGGCTGGAGACGACCGTGAGATGAGTCGGGTCCGACGAGGATGAGCTACTCCTCAGCTTCGGAAGGAGCAGCAGTGCCAATAGGGAAGTGGAGAGCGTGTTGACCTGCAATGTTTCCTCCCATCCCTCGGCTGAGACACCAAAGTCTCGGTTCCATAGGCCTGCATTGAGTAACGCGATATCCAGCCGCTTCAGGTCCTCGTTCACGCGATTCGCGAAGCTCTTGACGCTCTGGAAGCTGTTCAATTCCAGCTGCCATACTTGGATCACGCCAGGTCTGTTTGTGAGCTTTTCGAGCTCCGTCTTGGTCGCTTGGCCTCGCTGTAGGTTACGGCTGCCTATGATAAGGGACTCCACCCCGAGATTGAGGAGCTTGACGGCGGCCTCGAAGCCCAGTCCAGATGTTGCCCCGGTCAGGAGAACCGTCTTCCCTGCAAATGAAACCCCACTGGGGTCGACGGGGGGGTTATATTGCGTTCGGAGGAGACGAAGGAGGCTAGCCATGATGTAATTAACGGGCACACAAGACAAGATATATAACTTCAGGAGAAGGGGAGACGATCCGTCACTGATGTAGGCCGACAGAACTATCGGCCGAGTCCAGGTCGATCATTAATCTATAGAGACCGGGATGTCTTCGAAGGATCAGATCCAACCAACCCTGCATAAAGCTGACGAAAGTTGAAGTCAATTGATTAGCGATCAGCTATGTCTGATAGCTGCCAGTTGGGTTAGCTGGGGCTAAGGCTGGGTCCGGTGTCTGGGCCGCCCCGCTGCCTCCGAGACGAAGACGGCTCGAGTCGGCGATACGAATACGTGCAAGTTCTGCAGGCCCCAAGGTCCCCAGCCACAATCGCGATTTGAGTCTGGTGATGACGAGCAGAGTCAGTTAATTTCCGACCTGCAGGGGAGTAGAAAGAACAATCACGGACTAGGACAGCCAAAAGGTTCCAAGCAGACGCCACATTGACGGGGAATCAAATGCGAGTAGAGCGAAAGAGCGAATGAGGAACAAGGAAAGTGGCAACATCTCAGGGGACGGCAAACAGTGCAAACATGCGGAGGGGCTTCTTTGCCCGCGGTGATGGTGACTGTTCGTGATGGATTTCATAGACTGGCGAATCTGGGATATTTGCTCCCTAGAACGCAGTGTTTTGGGGGTTTTTTTTATCATTAATTGTATTGGCTAGACAGTCGGAGTATCATCGGGCTTTGATCGCCTCTGTTGTCTGGTTTCTTGCCACGATTATATATTCATCCACACCGAGTAGGATATAGTACGAAACTACCCCGCAGGACACCGAACAGCACATCAACAACCGTCATTAACCAAACTCCAGATTCCAAATAAAATATGGTATCTAGCGAGGGAGTCCAGGGAGTCTCGTCCGAGAAAAACTGGCGCGAGAAGTTCCCCGACGGAGACCTCTGGGTATTCGGCTACGGGTAAGCCTATCAGATCGATTAACGCAATTAGCGAGATGACAATCCCAGGCCTTGTGTGACGATGTGGCTGACCCCTTTAACAGGAGCTTGATTTGGAAGCCACCGCCGCATTTTGGTAGGTCCAAGTCACCCCTGAAGAATCGTCGGGCTGTAATGCGAGGGCCTGAAATGCCTGTTCAGGGTAACTAACTAACAGCACAATGCGATAGATCAGCGAGTTCCAGGTTACATTAATGGCTATGTCCGACGCTTCTGGCAGGTATGTCATATTGCCTATCCCTGACTGTTTCATACTGTGGGATGAGATGCACATCGGTGCTAGTTGATTCGAGGCTGACTGGAGGGTTGGAACTTTATAGGCTAGGTAAGTTGAAGTGTGCCTTTGAGCTACTGATCGTCATGTACCTCGCATGAATCTGGATCGGATGGTGTCTCAGCCCAATAGGCTAACGCTCTGCCTATCCAGTAATGACCATCGCGGAACACCAGAGAATCCTGGGCGGGTATTAACAGTGATTGATCGGGAGTTCTGGGAGACCCTCGACGATCCGGTATGTTTTTGTCGATGTTCTATATCCTATCCCTATGTCCCTTGCCTGTCCAACCACACACTGCCTTGATCCCGAGTACTGCACGTCATATCATATCCGAGAAGGTGTCTCACAAACCACCAATTGCAACAGCTAGCACACCATGAAACCTCCCCGACTGCTACTGTCTGGGGTGCAGCGTACCACATCCCCGCCAGCCATGCCAACGAAGTCCGCCACTATCTCGACATCCGGGAAATTAATGGCTATACCGACCACTACACGCCGTTCCACCCAGTCCTGACATCTAAAGGATCCGACCCTACGGAATGTCCCACCACCCCCATCACCTGTATGGTCTACATTGGCCAGCCCACCAACCCTCAATTTCTGCGCGACCCGGCCCAACGGGAACAGCAGGCTGTGGCCGAGGTGATCAGTCGCAGCGAGGGCAAGAGTGGGAAGAATGCAGAATATCTGTTCATGCTGGAGAAGGCGCTGGAGGGGCTGGGTTTCGGCAATGCTGAGATGCATGTCACCGATCTGGTGCAGCGGGTTAAGGCCCTACTCAACGAAGAGGAGGTGCTGAAGGAGGAGGCACAGGCTGAGCGGGACTTGGAAGAGTCGTTGCATCCGTCGGAACAGGAGGCGCATCGGAGATTCCCGCCGGCGGAGTAGTTTACAGGTTACGTACGGATAAGATAGATCATGACTTGGACCTAGAATAATTCCAAATTCACGATAGAACACTAGCGCTTCGCTGGACCACACCATTTGGCTCAAACCAGGTGTTGCATAGGTCAGATTACATACATGTCAACTATGACCCGAGTAAACGACAAGGCACAAATGATTTAAGTCACACGATGCGAATCAAGTCAAGAGAGATGTCATTATCGCAATGAACAGACGTCAAAGTAAAGAGGCAGTGGTCGTATCGTCGTGAGTCTCCATCATAAAAAGCCGGTGAGCATGTGCTCGTGTTTATCCCAAACTTTATGTCCGAAGGGACGACAGCAGCTGACATGCACGAAAGAAGTAAATGAGAATGAAAGCAAGGGCGAAAGGCCGGTACATGGCAGTGGGCATGCTTAAAAGCAGCCTACTCGGCATGGTTGGTCTCGTCCTGCTGCTGGTTACGCCAGCCTGCTACCGTCAGTCCCGAGTCTATTTGAAGCATCACAGTGGAATTCAAGCAACTTACCGCCGCCGCCGCCGTATCCACCACGGTTGTAACCACCGCGTCCATGGAATCCACCGCCGGAGCGCGGGCCTTGGCGCTCCGAGGCCTTGTCGACACGGATGACGCGGCCGTCGAATCTGCACAGGTTAGCGTCGCCCTTGATGCCCGTAGAGCACAGCGAGGATGCTTACTCCTGGTTGTTCATGGCCTGAGCAGCGGAGTCGGCCTCCTCAGGGCTAGAGAAACGGACGAACCCAAATCCACGGCTGCGGTTGGTGTCGTGGTCCTTGACAACGATCTGAGCATGGTAAGTACGAGAAGAACGAGGAGGCTTTCATGTGGGTGACAAACGGCTTCTTCAATGTTGCCGAATTCGGAGAATCCCTGACGGAGGGTCTCATCAGTGGTGTGCCAGGCAAGGCCGCTGATCATGGTTAGTCTGACGATGGGGCAGGGCAGCTAGATAGAAAGGACCAACAGACCCGACAAAAAGCTTGGACATTTTGAATTTTGGATTTCACAAAGACTGTGATCGAAACTATCTGGCAGTAAGCACCCGTGGGTTGAGGGAGTCAGAGTAGCGAGGATTAGTGACAAGGTTCGACGACCCCTTTACAGTAGTCAAGTCGGACTTGGGAAAGACAGACGAGGACGAGAGAAAGAAAAAAAAGGAGGAAAGCAAGAGTGAAGAGAGGAAGAGAAGAGGAAAGAGGACAGAGGACAGAGGAGGTTTTTGTGAGACCAGGCAGACCCTGCAGAGGATGCCCTCCACAGTGCACCGAAAGATGAAACGAAAACATTCACTGGCAGCCTAGTGGGAAAAAAACGGGAGGAGGGGTAAAATTCAGAAAAATCTCGGACCTACCTTTGGGGAAGCGACTGGTCAATTCGAGCCAGAAACCGAGGGGTAGATGAAGTTGGGAAGCGGTTCTGCAGAATCGGAAACAAGGGATGGAGGGGAAGTCGAAATCTAGGGGAACAGGTGAGAATGACGAGGAAGAAGAGGCGGCCGACAAAGCGGGGGAGAACTGGCAGAGACTAGAGAGGGAAGGCAGTTTGGCGTGCTCGAGGCTCAAAGGGCCAGCCAACCCGCCAGCGCAGCTCCAGCAGCACCAGCACCCGGTAAGTATGTTTGTCTTAATAATGCAAACGAGGGGGGCAAAGAGCGATGGGATTGGAGACGCTAAAGAGTCATGCCCGGCGCGCACCTCCGTTCCCCTCTTCTGCCTTTTTCTCTTCCTACCCGGTCCCCTTTTCCGCGGGCTACGGCGGGTGGGAGGCACGCTGACTACTACCGACTGAGAGGCTGCCTTTCCAGCAAGGTGCCTGCGTCTACAATCTCCACCGCAATGGCCGAGGGGCAGTCTGGTTTTGCGCGATGCAAGAGCCGAACAGCATGTCGGGACTGAGGAGAGCTAAGGGAAAAACCGAACCGATCGGCTGTGTGTGTATGCAGTCGACTATGCACGGCACAGAAGCTCGTGGACTGGACGGGAATCCGTTGCAGCTCCGTTGAGTCCGTTGGCGGAGGGTGCCACTCATAGGGCTGCTGAAGAAACTCGGCCATGGCCCATCTTGCCTCTCTGCACGGACTTGGCGGTTCCACGATCCTGTCTGTTTGTCTGGAGATTGCTGAGGATTATTACCACCCGCGAGGAGGAGACTGGTATCGTAGGTATCCCTCTGGTACTCCGTACCTGACAAGCTTATCGGATGGCCTGTCCTCCTCCGGTTCAGTGTCACTTCGCTAGGAGGATAGAACTACACAATGTTTACTACAAATCAAACTGTCCTGCGACCTTTCTCTTCTCACTTCTTCTCGGACCTTTTTTCTCATTCCTTCCCTCAATACCTACTCCGTACTCACCTTCCTATCTGAGTCTGTTTGTAACCTCGCTTGCTCGATGGTTTCGCATCTCTTTACACCCTTGAAGCTAATCTTGTTTGGTGGGCGCAGTGAATGGCACTTGATCTCCCAGTGAAGGGGTTGTGTTTCCCTCTCCCTCATCCCATCCCATCCCATCTCATCTTTTCATCCTGTCTTGTCTCTCTTTCATTCCACTCCACTCGTTCATCTTCTCCCTTGACCTTCTTCATCACTTCACCCTCTCCTTCGGATTGAAAACATTCATTATGGATGAGCCATCGAAGGAACTCATCCTCAACCTCCTGCATCAAGAAGCCCAACAGGAAATTGAGAGCTGGAAGGGTAAGCAAAAGGCCGGAGTTCTTTCAGATTGGCACCTAGCTCTCAGCGAGTGGACCACCGAGCTTCAGCAATGTGCCCGAGATATCCAAGACCACAGGATGGCCCTGAGCGTTGCGAAAGCGGTCTACGATGACGGCGTGGCTCTGGCGGTTGCCGTGCAGGAAGAGGGCAGGGCATTGGCGGATAGGATCACTGCTTTACGCCTCGGAGGCCAGTTGCAGCTTGCCCAAAACCAGCCACTACAGCGCCTTGCTGCCGAAACGAATAAGCAGGCAACCGAAGCGCTGGAGAGCTCATACTTCACGCTTCAACAGGCCGATTCGATGTCTGGGGATGCCCCTCAAAGCTGTACTGCTGAGAGCTCGAAGGATGCCGAAAAACGCCACCTCACTGACAGCAGACCCTCCGAATGCGTTGCCTGCACGGAGCTATACCCCATGAGCGACATGTTTGAGGCGCCATGCTTGCATCACTACTGTCGAACTTGCACATCCAAACTAGTCGAAGACTCCCTCATCGACGAGTCGCTTTTCCCTCCTCGTTGCTGCCGCATGCCGATTCTTTTGTCCTCCGTGCGAGGTTATCTAGGCCAAGAGCTAGCTAGACAATACGAAGAGAAGAAAATGGAGCGCGAAGACCCATACAGAACTTATTGCTCAAATGCAGCATGCGCGAAATACCTTATGCCCTTTCAAGTGCAGGGCTACACTGGTACATGCAAGAATTGTTGCCAGCAGACTTGCACTTTGTGTAAACGACAAGCCCATCCCGGTGCTCCGTGTATCGATGAATACAACGAAGTCTTGCATTTGGCGAAAGAGCAAGGGTGGCAGGGATGTGCCAGATGCCGCAATATTGTCGAGCTGGGAACAGGCTGCAATCATATCACATAAGTGGGATTTGACTAGAATTTGACATGAGCATCAACTGAAGGACATCCCCTTCCTCTCAGGTGCCGCTGCAGGTACGAGTTTTGCTACGTCTGCGGCACCAAGTGGAAGAAGTGCACATGCGAGGTATGGGATGAGAACAGACTGTTACTCCGAGCCCAGCACGTTGCTGGCCGGGACCAAGTCGAACCTCCTGCTCAGGCAGAGGTGCAGCGGGTGGTACAAGACTTGCTGGAGCGCCATGAATGCGATCACGAGGGCCGCTGGAAACGTATCAACCGAGGACAAGAATGTGAGGAGTGTCATGAATATCTTCCGGATTTCATACTTGAATGTCGTCAGTGTCATCTACGGGCTTGTGTACGCTGCAGGATGAATCGTCTTTGACCAGCCTGCGCATTTGTCAGGACTATGATGCTGGTATTGATATTATCGCATCCAAAAACACGACTACTACATATGAAGAGAAAAAAAAAGGTTACGTAACGGGTCAATATGGGTGAGGACAGGGAGGATACTCGTGGAGGAATTGTATGATATGTTAATCTTTATGAAAAGATGTTCCTTGCCTGAGGCTCGGAAACTCCTTCCCCATGTTTGGCAACCGCGACATCATCTTGAAGCAAACTCCGACGCTTGACTCATTCTCCCATCCGAGTCGTAGCGATGTCATCAGCGAGCCAAGCAGCTCTTGCCTAACCGGCAGACTTCTTTCCACACACTCTCCCCTCCAAATCCCTCAGCCGCAAATTTGTTACTTGACAATCACTATTCACCATGGCTCAAGCCAAATTACACCAGTATCTGTCTCGTGATTCATACAACAGGATCGAGGCGTGGGTCGCAGAAACAAATGCCGCGCTTGCCAGCCACAGAGCAGCTCTTCCTTTCATCCACTCTTCGCCTCAACGTAGGTCCTTTCGATCTCTCGTCTGGCATGAAACCAGCTCCTAACATCTTGCAGCTATCAGATTTCCTCTATCGCGAACTCACATCGCTCACATCGCTCACGTCCTCGACAAGAACCGATCCACAGACTCCGTAACACAGGAGATGAACCTGGAAGACCTGGTACCCCACTCCGTTATACTGAAGGAAGAACCGATTGGTCGGGAAAAGTCAAGGGCCTGCGGGCTCATACTGAAGATGAAGCCTGAGACTGCCGCAGAGAAGAGCCAGGAACAGCTGCTGGCTCGTGAGAGCCGGCCGACTCCGTCCAAGCGGGGAGGATTCGAACAGCCGGCTGCATTATCGACAAGTGACCGGGCACCAACTTCCTCCACTGCAAAAAATGAACATTACGGATATGAGCGCCGTCCTCGACACAGAACAAAGAACGACCGATATGAGTACAAGGATAAGAAGGTCCGCGAGAGGAACGACCGTGTCTCAAAGCGAGTGAAGATGACAACCAATGACACCTTCCATGCTTCCAATGTACCCTGCAATCGACTGACAGTGAGTATTTCTCCTACATTATGAAGATATGACTATGCTAATTCCATTGTAGCTGAACCGTAGGGGTATTCAAGGAATCTTCAAGAAGGGAAAGGCATCGGCTCCTGTCAAACCTCGCGACAGCGGTCAAATGCCGGACCTTTTCGGTTTCGACACACCTTTGACTGCATGGAACTTGCACTCAGCCCACAAGATCAGGTTCTCTGAAAGCGAATTTTTGCTTGGAAAGTCAGATTCCGACCGGATCTGCTCCAACAGCAAGCCCACCCCCGAATTAGGGGAGGGGTGTGATAGCGTCAAATATCCAGCCACATCTGTACCCAAGCATTCGAATGTTGTCTCGGACATCCCGTCTCCAGCGGGAGACTGCTCTTCTCTACGATCGTTTGAAAAAGTCAATCGCGCATCTGAGCCCAAGGGGAAGGATAGAGTTCCAGCTCCCGATTTCTTATCCGGCCGAGCCTTGGAGCTGCATCCCAAGAAGCTCCTTAGCTACTACCTAAGTCCCCCAGACACGGTTGTGGGCCCATCAAAACCAAACAAGGCTATTACGGATAAGACCCCGCAATACTACGGCCGACTCGAGAAGGCTAGAGGATTCCAAGAGCGCAAATATCCCTCTCTATCTTCTGGATCGGAAACAGTTACAGCGAAACCTCCTAGAAACGCCAAAAAGGCCGACGCAGATGAGAAGGACCCAAGAATGCTTGAGAAGCTCGTTACATCTGTGCGCGATGATACATCCCTTGAACTGTCTGGATTGCCTGATGCGAACACGTGTTGGCAGCCAGTCTCGGCCTTCAAGAAGAATGGCAGCAGCTCTGTAGCTGCTACTGAAGAGTTTGATCACAATATTATTTTGGATGGAGGCGTGCATGAAGAGGCTACTACACCCCATGGCCAACTCTCAAAGCCTCGGGTTGGAAGCGACGGTGGGGGATCATTCTCGATGGTCGAAGTCGGCGAACCGTTGGAGCGCCATGAGAGCAGAGCTACGAAGGCCACTGGAGAACTGGACTATGAGATTGTGGACTTCACAATGATATCTGAAGCCATGGATTTCTCAGATATAGAGTCTGTGCTTGACATGGAGGATCGTGTCACGACTGTTACCCATGATACAGACATGGACGATATCGACACCGCTTCGAACATGATGATGGCTCCAAGTGAAACCTCCTGCAACACGAGCACACGCAGAATACAGGAACGTTCTGGACCCTGGCTCGAGCGACGAAGCCCTGTGCTGGATAGAACAGGAACTGAAGATTTGAATATGGACATCTTTGAAGGGCTTGGGAGGTTTTGGCAGCGACAGAGGTTTTACTGAGATGGCTTGGTATTGAACTGGGATAATATGTCAGGGAGGCCTTCTATCCTTCTATTGCTTGAATTTGCTTGTTAGGGTTGGCTTTGTTTTGCTGAATGACTATTTGACCCGATATTGATGTATTATAAACCATGCAAGCCTCCTGGAGACCCAATATATCACGTTTGCTGAAGCTTAACTCGCAATTCCTGGGTCACGGCCGGCCCCGAGAGCACGGATGGGGTGCCCGGCCGATAAACAGAGGTAAAATTGATTTGGGAGGTGACAGTTGCAATCGCCTCCAGTTGTAGAAGTCTTCTCAGGTACATGGGTGGCATTGCGATCGACAGCGTAGCGGCCTGGTGTTGCTTTTTCGGACGCGTTAGTCTGGGATAGTAGTGGCTAGCAGGCTGGTAGTCGCAACCAGTAGTCTCGCCCAGCAACGGTACAGCTGCACATCATCGGCACTCAATATTGAGAATCCACTGGTGGACAACAGTGATCCCGATGGTATGGTTGCTTTGTCCGACCCCTGGTTTGTCTCGTGCCTATCCGGGAGCGCCGACGGACTGGGCTGGCAAGGATCCGTCCAGCCTCGCGGACAGGCAACGGCCCAGGCAGCAAGCAAAGTCCAGGATGTGATTCCTGCTGGGCTCAGTCACGGGAGCAGGCATATTCCCAGGGAGCCACGCAATCGTCGGTGGAGGAGATCCATGCGATGCACCACGGAACCATTCCCCCGGGACGGAGAGGAACCAGGGACAGCTCTAGACCTCTCGATGTGGTATGGATTGCCTCTACTAGGCCGTCACTAGCAAAGGTCCGGAGAGTTCGATGTTGTTGGTACCTGACGAGATTGGGTACCAGGAGTCGAGTTGATCCTTCAAGTTGACTGGAAGCGAGTATAACACGCCTTCATATGTGATATCTGCCGGCTGATCTAGATGGTTTGTATCCTTTTCATGACTTTTCGTGAGCGATGACAAAAGCTATGAAAATCACTGCGGTAGCCTGTCACGATCTTCCCGTATCGCAGTCGATCTGTCTCATCCTCACGATATCCGCCAACGACCATGGCCCAGACACGCAGGCCACAATCAGGCCACAGCGTGCGCATCTACCTGCATTAGCATCAACCCGAGAAACTCTGTTACTGTCGATCCGGACCCGACGATCTGGCACTGGACTCGCCTGACAACGTCCCCTGAGCGCCCAAGCCCATCGATAGGCCAGAGGAACCGTTAGTTTCTCCTATTTCAGCCCGAGCGGACGGTACGCCACGACCTGCATGCGGTCAGATAGACCGATAAGCTATGAAGGAGAGGGTAGGACAGGGTTTATCGGTTTCTGTTGAGTGTGTCTCCTTTCCCTTCTTCGTCTGGCCCCTGTTCTCTCTTCCTTCACCATCCCTTGGCAGCACCGAAGAGATGTCCCGTCATTCCACGATGTTGAGGGGCGTGGTGTCTTTTCTTTTGCTGCCGGTGCAGATCTGCCTCGTGTGTATGGGGCCAGGCTGTGTCCGAGGAGAAATGAAACCTCGCATTTCCATAAATACCTGAGGGGCAATGGGAGTATGCTGTCTTGACCGGGGTTGACTGTCTAGCTGATACAAGCGCATACTGCCAGTTGGATGTATCTTCGTTGCTGCATTAGTGCAGAGCCCGAGCCTGTGCAGGCAAACGCCGATGCGTGGTCTTTTGTCGGGGTCCATGGCTGGTGAATGTGAGTGTGAATCGGCGTGAATGGACGGCAGGTGGCATATAAAAAGGGTGGTGCTGACCACGTCCAGACTCTTATCAACTTGCTTTACTCACTAACACAAACACAAATTCTTGAACTTTCCCAAAATAATATCTTATCTTCCACTCACATCCTCACTTCATTCATCTCCCAGCACACAGTGATTAACAGACAACCATCAACATGTCCACCATGCACCACCCTCTCACCGAACACAACCTCTCCCTTCACAATCAACACCAACACCAACACCAGGACCCCGTCAGTCTCCCCAAGTCCCTCCCACTACATAATCCATCTAACAAGACCCAGTCCCCACCAGTCCCCACCAGAACCTGGATCGACTCCCTCATTGCTTCTGAACGCATCCACCTCTTCACCACCCAACTCGCCCTACCCCTCTCCAATCCCCAACCCACCACTATCGACATTGACGCAGACCTCCAACACATCACAAATCTCCCACACATTTCCTCCCTTAAGCTCTTCGAGCACACACACCATCAGACCATGCACCAGGAAACTCCACTCGAGCGCTTCCTGACTCCGGGATACAGTGACCCGTGCTACGTGGTGAAGCCCGCGTTGGCAGGGATGGGCGTGCAGTTTGGGAGTTTGGAGGGTGGCGAGGAGCGGAGGAAGATGGCAAGGGACAATGTAGAGGTTGTGAGGGTTGTTAGTGCTAGTGCTGGGGGGAGTTCGACTGAAGTTTCATAAGATTGGGGGATTGGTTTTAGGGTTCTTGATTGTACCTAAATGGACTGTTTACTACAACTGGATGGGTTGAGAAGACAGTTAGGGTTACTATCTACACAGTATCTACTTCTCCAGGTTCCCTCTAACCTATACTGATGTTGGATCTTGATTGGATACTCTCCTGCATATATCATACGATCTACAAATGCCCATTATAACAGTCTGCTGTGTGTGCCCGTGATATTCTGGGTATACTAAAAGTAAAAGAAAGAAAGAAAAAAAAAGTAACTCACAATCAAGCTATGCTATGCCATCACCAACCACAGTCCGTCCATTTGTCGCATCGAATTGACGATAAAGCCTCCCTCCCTGATTCTAGATCCCATCAATCCAACCTTCAACATAATGTAGATATTATAGATAGATAGATAGAAAGATAGATCGATATCCTCTTATCTATCTCCCAACACATCCATCCTCATCTCATCCCCATCTTCAAAGAGAAGGGACCGCCTCATAACGGCGACAACGCGTCCACAGCCCCCGTCCCCTTAAACAACCCTTTATTCCTCACCACCACTTCAACCGGATACTTCCATTCCATGAAGCGAGTCCAACCTACCCCCCAATATACACATTAGCCTTCATCCATATAACCCCTTCCCTTCCCCTCCCTTCCCCTCATCCCCTCCCCCGCCCCCCCACCCAAACCAACAAAGAAACAAGGGGAAATGGATTCACATACTCCAATAAGCACACTTCCTCCCCAAAAACTTCCCCACGAACGGGACCAGCACCATGGTCAACAAAAGCTCCAATTGCTCAATGCTTTCGCGCCATTCTTCCTCGGCATCGGAGTAATCGGAATCGGATAGCGAGTCGAGGTCGGATGCGGAGGTGGATTCGGAGGGGAGGGAGGCGACGTCGTCGTCGTCGGAGGTGGTGGCCACGTCGTGGGAGGGGACTATGTAGGTGGAGGCGGAGGGGGAGGACATTGTTTCCTTCGTTTGTTCGTTCGTTCGGTTGAGAGGGAGGGTGGTGTTGTGGTGGTAGTAACTATACAGAGGAGAGAAAGGGAGAAAGGAGGTAAAGGGATGGATGGGTTATGGTATGTTGTCAAGCAGGACCTGCCTACCGCCTGAAATGGGGAGTGTTATGGCATAAGTTGGTATAGTGTAGTAGATTGAAGGTTCAAGGTGAAGCTATACACCGACTGGGAATGGACTGGACTGGACTGGACTGGACTGGGAGGAATGTCATGTCTGATGTAATCACAGGAGTAGTGGGTGAGGAGAGCCCCTCACGTGCCACAGCCTCCTCCCACCCATCAATACAATACCACCTGGTCCCGTAACGCCAATACCAACCTGACTCACACGGGATCATGTGATGGGAACCGCGATAACAGGAACGTTTCTTTGCCATCCAAGTCCAGCCCCAACAAACCACCTCCAAAACCCAAATATCAGCCGATCGACTCTACCTAGAGCAAATCTCACCTTTTTGCTCCTATCCCATCCAACACCTCGCCACTCCCGTCTTGGTGGGAAGTGAACTCAGAGCACGAAACAAACCCAGCCCAATATGGCGGAGACTGTACGTCACACCCCCGTTTTCCCTTTACCGATCGGTTCACCTCCCACATTTTCTTCATCACATTTCGCTCTCCGCTTCTCGAACCAACCCCCGAAGTTGTGCTATATCCCGTCTCTGCAATACCCCCACCTCGGACGTGGTTTTGCGGATTGAGCTTGCTGGAAGCTTTCGGGAATTCCTGGCTTCGATTTTTACTGTTTTCTTGTCGTTTCGCCTTCCCCCTCCCGCTAACGTGTGTTGGGCTGGTCCGAGTTAGCAGGTTGAACCCGCTCCCCAAAAGCAACGCAAGTCCGTCGCATTCAGTGAAGGCGCTGTCATTATGGATACCAACGGAGAAGTCACGGAGGCTGTTCCGGCTGTTGAGAAGCCGGTTGCTGAGACTGAGGGTATATATACACTCCCCCACCCACCTCCCCTCTCTTTGCGTTATGAATCTGATATTGACAAACTTAACCAAACCTCCACAGACAAGGCCGTCGACGAAGTCACCGAACTATTCAAGGGTCTTTCAAAAAAGAAGAAAAGCAAGAAGCCCAAGGATGCTGAAGGAGGCGACGACGAGGCCGCCCCCGCCGCCGACGGCGAATTCGACCCCTCCGCTCTGAAAAAGAAGAAGAAGAAGACGACGAAGAAGGTCGACGCGGGTGATTTCGAGGCCAAGCTTGCCGAGGCCGGTATTGCGGAGAACGGCGCCGCCGGTGAGGAGAAGGTCGATGAGGTGCCCGAGGGCGACCACGAAGCTGGAACCGGTATCTGGGCTCACGACGCCGCGCAACCTATCCCTTACACCCTGCTTGTGTCCCGATTCTTCTCCCTCATTCAGAGCCACCACCCCGACCTCCTGTCCAGCGGTACCAAGTCGTATAAGATCCCGCCGCCCCAGTGTCTGCGTGAAGGTAACCGTCGTACGATTTTCGCCAACATTGCCGATATCTGCAAGCGTATGAAGCGGTCCGATGATCACGTTATGCAGTTCTTGTTCGCCGAATTGGGTACCAGTGGTAGTGTGGACGGTAGCCGTCGTCTGGTTATTAAGGGTCGTTTCCAGCAGAAGATGATTGAGAACGTGTTGAGAAGATACATTGGTATGTTCCCCTCCACCCTCTGGTATAGGGTCTACGGTGATGCTAATCCAATCCACGCAGTCGAATACGTCACCTGCAAGACCTGCCGCAGCCCCGACACCGAGCTCAACAAGGGTGAGAACCGTCTATATTTCGTCACTTGCAACTCCTGTGGATCCCGCCGTTCCGTTGCCGCCATCAAGACCGGTTTCCGTGGACAGGTCGGCCGCAGAAAGAGACAGGGTTAAACGGGGTAATGGGATTTTTTTTTGTCGAGGGTGGGGAGAAGGAACCATGGCAACTCCCAGTTACCATGGTGCCTTCGGTGGTATCTTCCGGCGCGGTTATGATTTGCTTTCCCCGCCTTTTTCGTATACAAAGACTTCTTCTTTCCTTCTTCTTATCCTTTTTTTTGCATTCCATCTTCTTATGTGGACACGTGGTTGATGAACAGTGTGGGATTCAAAAAAAGAAAGGGTTGGTTGGGAGAGACGAAGTGAAGATCGCTTAGCATGGCATGATAGGTAAATGGATTGGTATGACCTCTTACTACTGCCTGTCTTCTCTTTCGCGTATGCTAGGAGGCTGCATTCGTGTATACGAAGCATAATGCCGCGGGATCTTGCTCCGCCGTTGAGGCATGGAGCCTGACATAGTCATGAATACTGATAGCGGAAACAAACTGAAGATAATGGATTTCGTGGGCTATGCAGAAAGACGAGAACTTCGTAGAAAGCACTATGTAGAAACAGGTAATGGTGACAAGGTATATGGCAAAAAATCATCATATGTCCAAGGGGGCCAAGGAAATAACCAAAAAGCAAAAATCGTGATCGTAATGCCCAGACCAACGAGCTTGTGTTCAAGTCTTCGCGATGACGCCGTTCAGATGGGCAACAAAGGTAGATACATTGCGTGTCTGCATAAATACAGTGCCGGGGCCCGTAAATCTACACGCAAGACCCTCGCCGGCACTCCAGTTGGAGATGATACCACCGGAAGCAACTCGTTCAATCTTGTATCGGCAGTTCCATGCTACCAGGTGGCCGTTGTTCACGAAGTAGGTTTCGTCCTCGGCGAGCTAAATATGAGTGGTTAGTTGGGGTCATCTATTAGGGATGTACGTGTGGTACATGTGAACTCTTAAGGGGGGGATTCACATACTTCCTTCTTGACGATTGCTCCGAAACTCTGCATCCACACCAGCCCGGCACCGCTGAAGTTAAACACAATGAAACCCTCACCGGAGAAAACACCTTTCATAAGTCCCTGAGTCTTGTATTCAATCTTGACGCCTGTCGTGCAGGCGAGGAATGCATCTTTCCCAACAGTCCAGTCTCTTGTACCGTCCACACGTAGAACAGTAACGTCTCCAAGTATAGACGGAGCAAGCAAAACTTCTCCGGGGCCGGTGTATGTTGACCGGGCCAGTTGGCCTCCTGCAAGGGCTTTCATGAATCCGAACGAGAGCGAGCCTCTCAGAGACATCGAAGGGGTCATTGCGATCATGACGCCTATGGCATGGGAAAGTGTTAGCCTCTGAAAGACAACGCCATGGCTAGCTTGACGCACCGGGTCTCGCCTGTATCGGACACCCTACTGCTAGCTGGATGGTTAAGAGAGTGTTGGTGTCTCGATGGCTTATTCTATAACTGCCACCATTGAAGGTTCCTATATCGTCCGCATAGGTTGACTGCGCTCCTACAAATTTTTTAGTGGCTATTCTGCTCCCAAGCGTTGCATCCGTCTGCGCCCGTGTAAGGAGACCCGGTCCTGGTGGTGGTTGTTGTTCGGGGGGGCTGATAACAGCCGAGTTGGCAATAAACAACCCGGCATTCTGAGCAGCATAGATCGCCTTCTCGCTCATCGGCGGAGTTGGCGGGCCGTTTGATGAAGATATTGGAGTGGCATCAACCTTCTCCTCATTCGAGGGTATGGGCTGTTGCGGAGGCGGAGGAAAACTGAAGCTCGGAGGTGGAAAGCTCGGAGAGGCCTGGGGAGGTGGTTGGAAGGCTAGACAATGGATTAGCTGGATATGGAAATGTCTTTATTATGCTGCATTACCGGCGCCATTAGGTGGGGCTACAGAATAGTTCTATTAGTCTTCAGCGGCGGTGATGGAAGCAGGGGAAACCTACGAGGGAAAGAAGGCCCTTGGCCAGGGGGAGGCGGATAGACGATTTGCTCAGACATCGTGCTGACAGTCTACCACTGTTGCTAGAACCTGTGGTCCTTGTTATCATCTTTTCCGGTCATTGGGCTTCTGTGGTGATGCATATAGCAATGGAGTATGGTGGTGTTTCAAAGAAAATGCACAGAAAACTTACACGCGCAAGTTGATCACAGAGGCACCTTGGCTCTGAGGCTGAGCGTGCGGGGTTGAAATGTTCTAAGGAAAAGTATATAAGAAGATATAATGCCTCTTCTCAAGTCCCAAAATGCCGATAAGGACAAGGCACGTTGGCGGCTCGTTCAGGGCACTGAGTGACGAGAAAAAGAAAACCAAGGTCTTTGGAGGGAATTGGTGAGACTGGGAGCAGAGACATTCTGTTTAAATTATCCGACCGAGCAGGGCCTTGGAAAATGAGGAGATGGATGGGAATGAGCTGGGGTCTCCCACCAGGCAGAGCTACTGCATGGTGATCGCCGTCGGCGCTTAGAGGACGCCTCTGATAGCTCTACGGCGTGACACCCAAGCAGAGGCACCGGCGCTAGCCAACATCATTGGCCGGCCCCTTAGCGCTTCGGAAGAAGTCAGTCCCCAGTCCCAAAGCCCAGAGACATCCATTCGTATCTGGAGGACCGGGTGGCGGTACGCGTCAGAGATGAGGAGGGGAAGGAGTCGGCCGAGGAGGAGATTGGTCGTTGACCCTCACGATACCCGCCTTCTTCGATGCACGTGCTGTCGTATAGTAACTTTCTCTCTCGCAGTTGGAGGAGCGATAGAGCAACGAGAAGTGGAAATTGGCTCTTATTATGGAAGGACTAGCTTTCACTTCAGTTGCTCCCAGTATCGAATCTTCTACAACCCCCACTATGGCCTTCCTTGTACATCCGGTGCCTTGCGTGCAGCTTCCAGAACAGCCAATGTATCTAAGCGGTTGCTTTGTCTGGCCTCGTCGAAAACGGTCATGCCACTATTGTTCACTCGGTGAATGTTGGCCATGTTATTGAGCAGCAGGCGAATGATTTCTTCGGACGCAAATGAGCGCACTGCCAGCATTAACGGCGTGTAGCCACAAGCATCCTCGGCGTTGACTTTCGCTCCATGTTCCAGGAGAAGCTCCACCATCTCTTTTTGATTATCGATCGCGGCGTAGGTAAGAGGCGTCCTACCATCACCTGCAGTACTCTCGATATCTCCTCCCTTCTCAATAAGCAGCCGTGTGATAGCCAATTGGTTGTGTCGAACTGCAAGATGAAGAACACTAAATCCTTGACCGTCCAGGTGATCGATCTTTGCCTTATATTCAAGGAGCAAAAGGGTCATCTGTTCATCCCCTTGGCTGGCAGATATACCCAGCGATGTTAAGCCATTGGACTTCATTGCTAGGCTCGCATCCGCTCCGTTGGCAAGTAGTCTTCTTGTTGCCTCGAGTTCCTGGTTCCCGACGGTCTCAACAAGCGCCGTAAATCCTTCATACTCCTGGCAATTGATATCTGCGCCGTGCCGCCTGAGTGTCTGGATTGCTGAGTCCGAACCACATCTTGCCGCAAACACGAAGGCCTTCTGGGTCATTGCCCCATAAAAGTGGCCAAGTGCAACCCATTTGACTAGAAGCCAATGACAGAGGGCATCCTGCCCGTTTTTTATGACCCAATCAAGACAGAGCTGGTCCTCGTCACCAGGGACTTGCCGTTCGAACACAACGTCTGTTCCGTACGTAAGCCAACCTAGTACAGTTTCTTCAGCACACTTGCTCTTCTCCGGCTCATCGTTGTAGACGGCCAGTTGCAAGCCCAAGCTTTCAAAGTCTCCTAAAGATTCCAGTGATGTTTTCATCGGGTGTCTATTGACTTTATTGTTGGCGATGTGCCACGCAATCCAACCAAGCTGTTGAGAGAACCGGGTCCACCAGGCCTGCTGTTGTTGGGCATTCATCCAGCCCATACGCCGAGAACTTCTCAAGCGTTTGAAGTAAGTCACTCTTGGATCCAACTGAACCAGCGAATGTAATATATCATATCCTTCCTGTCGGACGGTGCCATCGGTGTGTACCATGGCAAGTTGGCAGATATAACCAAGCTCGTAGACAGAACGCTCGAACTCCTCTCCCTCGGAACGCTCACAAAGCCAGCGAGCCATGGAGAAGGCTTCCGTCCAGCTACCGTTCGAAATATGCCTTTCAATCTGCGTTCTCACCCTAAACGAGTCTGCAGCAAGTTCCGGTAGAAGATGTCGGCATTTCAGGACTGGAACGATACACAACAGGGCGTCTTCTCTTGAACCGAGTTTTCCAGACTCAAAACAGGTCACTAACTCATCGATACGACTGCTATATGCGATGAATCCATTTTGTGAGCCTGGGCGCACATCCACGTCGCCGCCAATTGTTTGGAAGTCCCGAAGGGCGCTCTTCAGGAAATGGATATATACATCCTGAGCGGCCATGGCCACCAGATCATTCCGTGTTTTCACAACGAGTATGTCCTTACTGTCAGGATTTCCGTCTGAGTGAAGTCCAAACAATCCACTACCAAATGAGATCGTCTTGGACGAAACCATTCTGGCTTCCGTTTGGCGAAAGATCCATTTGTGGAAATAAAGATCCGTTTCTTCTGCCGTAGCCTCAGACTTCGTTAAACCCACAGCACGATCAAGTCCACCCTGGAGCCATTTTGAATCCGATCTCAGAAGCGACCATGTCCATAAGCCTAGTACTGCTTCGAGCTCAGACTCATCAACCTTCCATAGGAGGGTGTCATCTGACCTGTCGAGCTTGATGGTGTAGGTTTCTAGTGAAGCATTAAAAAAGCATTTGTCAAGCGATTGGCAGGTAAGCACGAGGTCGAAGCCCTCAGTATCTCCAGGCATTGCCCTCCAGCTTGATAGTAAATTCATCGTCCTTTCAATGGTGTCTGCCAAATTCCGAGCCACGTGCCTGATTGGGAGGCCATTCCAAGCCAAGCTTGACTCTTTGTCGGTATTAGATGTGAGACGTGCGAGCTGAGTCCTTGTTTGTACAAGCTTGGTCCCAAGGCCAAGTGCTTGGCTTGAAGAATGTGTAGAGGCAGCAGGTGATGAGATTGTCGATTGAGTCTGGGATCCATGTGATTGGCTCGAAACCAACCCGAAGGACCTGACTCCCTCGAGATGAAACGCGAAACAGTCAAGTTCTTGCTGATTATGAGAGACAAGGTTCCGTTCCTGAGCCGTCAGGCGATTCTCATCCGATCCAGACCGTTTAGTCCGGAGACAAGCTCTGACAATGGACATTAGAAGAGTAGCACCCATTTCTGCCAGGATCACAGAGGCGTGCAGCCCTCGGATACCAACAAATTGAATGACGAACCCAACCATCGTAACTGTCACAGTGAATAATAGCAAGGGGCCCTCTCCGAAGGTTCCAGGGCTCCTGACCGATTTGATATACATAAGTTGCTGAGTCGCCTCAGATTTGGGTCCCTCGTTGACTCCAAGGAAAGCCCCAAAGACTTGGTCACCGACATCTTGTCCTCCGGGCTGCAACCAGTAGATCTTGCTAGGCGTTGCAGGACGAATGTAGCATTCAGTAGAAGAGCGCTCGATGATAAAGGCACACAGAAACATGCCAATGCAAAGTAGGATGGACCCACAGAAAAATAGCGGGAAAGCATAGCTTACGACCAGGCTCCCATCTTTCTTAAAATGCACCGGATACATATAGACAGTTATTGCAGCGTATACAAGCACACCTGATGTGCATTGTCAGTCTAAGTAATATATCAGGTTGTATGTCAAACTCACCTACTTGTAACCCAAGCCCCAACAGAGCAGCAGCATAGAACCAGCCCTGGCTGCTCCTCTCAATACCCTTATTCAAGGACAAATTTGGTATATCGAGTTCGGGCAAATATTCCTTCTCATCAAGGATCCAACTTCCTTTCCCTGCTAGCCAAGCGCCTTCTCGAAGGGCGTCGCGCAGAGTCCCGACGCGGTAGGATCTCTCCCCAGTTTGGGGATCTGTCTCTTCCCAGACGACTACCTCCAGCAGCCGAGGTCTTCCGAATACCCTGGAGATCCCTCCATTGTTAAACATTTCCGCCGTTGTTTCGGAAACACACGATAGGAGCTCATTCTCAGCGTCACCAGGACCCTCTTGAGCCCGTCCTATAAATGCGCGGAGAGACGAGTTTCCACAGACGCGAATGACGGAAACGACAGCCGTCAAGATACCCAATGGGGCCACAGAAAAAAGAAAGTTGTCAAGTATACTGGTTGACTCGGACAGGAACTGTTTGCTTAGTCGGTCACCAAACAGAGAGATAAGAGGTGCCTAGAATAAGAAAAGTTATCAAAATTTGTTTAACTCGGGAGTAGGAAAGAGCACATACCAAGTCTGTGGCAAGATCATCCGCAAAGTCATCCCAACCAGTGGCCAAAGCACCGGGGAGCATTGATAGTAAAGCAATAAGCGTCAAATGCCACACCATAGCGAGGCGCGTAGTAGAACAAACAAGTTTGACATGAAGCTTCCAACTGGGCTTCCAGAGCATCCAAGCAAACAAGACATTGCAGGATCGAATACATCTGCCTGATATAACAACATCCAGCCCTCTAGGGCAGCTGAAGCTCAGCCTTGTAAGCCGCCGCTCACAGCCCCGCGTAAATGAAGCCGAAACACCAGCTCATCTTGCATGCCAGCGGCTCGAGCAGCCATGAATTGATTGTCCGACAAATCACCGACGAGGACTGGATCGAAGCACTGGTTAGCCGCCCTTGTCCTGCATGGGAACTATGGATTGCGCGTTAGCGGCCACATCGTTGTGGCGTATCATGATCGTTGGCGCCAGATAACAGGCGTTGGTCGTCCCTCTTGACGGGGCGGAATTGACTTTCCCTGGGGATCCCAGGAACCCAGGACAAGGAATAAGCGCCGAACGCAAAGACACCGAAATACGGAAAGGAAGAATCGAAGACAGTGAGAGGAAAGGGGCAGGCTTAGTTGCCGTTTTTCGTCACAGTAACTACGGTAGTGGTAACCCCGTGATCGAAAACAACCTTTGCTTGGAAAAACACATTCAGTTACTTCTATGACTAAAAATGCCTTGACCATTAACCCAAGCAATCTCAACGCGCTATCCCAACTAACCCGAACTAAACGGTTTTTCCGAATAAGAATAGGAAGGGAATCGAACCACCAACGCCATTTCCATGATCAAATAAGGTGAGCGAAAAAGAAACATCACAGGACGCCATTCAGACTTGTACTCAAAGCCCTAGAACAAACCAAATCTCGACTGGCTGAAGCATCTAGAAGATGCTGTTGACAATATTCGAACCCATGGTAGCACCGGCACCGAAGATGGCTAAAGACAATGGTCAGTAACGGAATTATCGAATAGTTATAAACAGAGGCGTCGGCGTATCGGTTCATCATGCGCGAGCCTGTTCTTAGAAACGTACCGGCATTGCCCATCTTCTTGCCAAACTTCTTGCCCTGTTCCTCGAACTTGGACTTCTTGCCATCATCGCCGGGCGTCGAGCCACCCTGACTAACTTCCAGAGGCATGTTTCCGTAGTTGGTCGGGGGAGGAGACGAAACGGCCTTTTCGTTTAGCACGTTCACGTAGCTCCGAGGGAAGATACCCTCCAGGTTGGTGCGCTCGTTACGACCACGCCACCCTGTAAACCATCGTTAGCCATGGTAAACTTTTCGCGTGAAGGGTAACATACAGTCGGCATTCATGTGTTCCAAAACTTGGACACGATCATTTGGCTGCAGAGCCAAATCTCCCGGGTCCGTCGGGGTATAGGCATAAAGCGCCGAAGCGACAGACAGCACCGGCGGAGCTTGGGGATAAGCGGGTGGCGGAACAGGCGGGGTTGAGTATTGTTGCGGAGGAGGCTGCTGATAAGTGGCCTTTTCGTTCAAAGAAGTGTTCGCAAACTGGTTCGTAGGAGGAGAGTATGGGGCCGGGGGCTGCTGGGCAACCACCGGTGGCTGCTGCACTGGCGGCTGCTGCTGCTGCTGAGGCACGGGGGCTCTGCTGCGCTCATCCTCCCTCGGTAGTTGCGATAGAATCGATGAGAGTTGTTGGGGGGTAATGACTGAAGAATCTGCGAGAAACTCGAGCTCCTAAAGACCGCAGATGTGTTAGCGAGATGTGGAATGGACATAAGAAGGAACAACTGCGTTTATCGAACGACAGCGATCGAGCGACGCAGACAGGGGATGTCATCCTACCGATCGGACGTTGCGGAGCGACCGGCTGGTCATAGCCGAGAAGAAGGCGCTTTGGGATGCCATGAGGGGCCAATGAAGGGGATGGAACGAAAAATCAGACAACGAAAGGTATCAAGCTCTTCAGATATGCAGATCAAACAAAGACACTGAAAGACAGGATGGGGGAAGAGACAGAGAGACGGATGGGGATGGAGCGAGCGGATGGAGGCAATCGATAATGAATGAATAATGTATCGGCATAGCAGGCCCGCCAGTTGGTTCTCCGCTACTCAGGCTGGGTACCTGAGGCCCCCATCCTGGTGGTCGCCTGCGCGCCTCTGATTGGGCCCGGGAAATTAGTCGGTCTTGTCATTTCAGGCATCACCATATCACCTGCGCCGCTTGAAACATCCATTGCCTGGGTCTTGGGGTTAGAGAATTTCCTATTTTTTAGTGCCATGGTGAGTTATTTGACTTTTTATACAAGCTTCGCCTATCGTCGCGGTGGAGTTATCCTTATTGCCTAGTACTAGAGGGCACAATCCCTTCCCCATGTCCCCAGGACCCTTGAGGTTGACCTTGCTCCTTGTGGAAAGGGGCGGTTCACTGGAGTGGAATCAGATCTTTATCTTGGTTCCAGCTGACCCAATAGTTGTATTCATATCCAGAATGTCAGGGTACTAGGTGAAATACCTGGCGAGCCACAATATGTCTTGGCTTGTTAAATACTCTACTTGCATTCATCTGAAATCCAGCAAACATAATAGATTGTTTATATGTTGAGCTGACCCTTAACCAATCTTCATAAACAAAGCAAATCACAGCTACACCCGACATTGACAATGCTGCAATACAGCACGTTGCCGGTTCAGTACCATGATAGCAAAAGCGAACAAGGCCAAAATCACTCAAAGGACAACCTCTGGCTCATCTTTATCCCCTTCAACTAATGAACTGTTGTAATAGCCCGCAATCTCCGATGCCAGTTCTGGATCGAGAGCCTTAATGCGCGAGTCTGGTCGGTAGAATCTTCGATGGCGCATGCAGCAGCCACATTCGGCGGTACAATGGCCATAAAACCCAACCATTGCATTATCGCCCCCATCAGGCATGAGATAGTACCGCAAAGGTCTCTCGCAGCATCTACACATGCGGCCGCAGCACCCACCAAGGGAGGCGCACATGATCTTGTGCTCCTCCCACGCCAAGGTCTGCCCGTCATCGTTTCTGTGATGCTGAAGAAATTCGAACTCGTCGGTGATAGGGCCCGATGGCTTAACAAAAGTCAACGCCTTCCATTTCTGCTGGCACCGGTAGAAGTGCTCTTCTAGAAGGGAGACTTGTCTTTTCGGACTGGAAGGCCCTGGGATATGTTGGAAAGGATTCTCTGGCTGCTGACTTTTCCTGTTTCCGACCCTTGCCAGGCAGTCGATTCGCTGTAGGATGGCAAATTGCAGGTCCTCGTTTTCCTTGTAATCTTTGACCCAGCCTCTCTGGATGCGGCTCTTGTCTGGCTTATACTTCTCGTATAGCTTTGCCCTATCTTTGAGACGGTGTCTGATATTGCAGCGCTCGTCCTTGATCACCCAAAACCAGGCCGGCTTGAGTACATATGCGATCAGGTCGAAGGGCCCTTGCACCGTCCCCTTTAGTACTATGGACGCATGCGACCCGTGGGGTCCCCGTCCATCAGATTGGAAGTCGGAACCGGCAGGACCATACCGTAGACTGGATGGATGAAGGCCTCCTGGACTCGTGCCTCTGCTTCGGGATCTAGAATGTCGACTCCCACCCACGAACTCAGGGGTGGGGTACCAATTAGTGCTTTGGCTGGTCGCTTCAGCGACGGAGGGAAGGTGAGGGTCGCTAGATTTGGAATGCTCGCAGATATGGGTGGCCATATTGGATGGCATCTTCTGTCTTGTCGTTGATTGTTCTCGGGAAGTTCAATCAATGAAGGCAGAAAATTCCGTCGGAGATGGTTGTCTACGCAGACTGACGTAGTATAGAGCGCGTCAGGATGAGGACATAGTGTACTCGACCAGAGCCATTATCATAGAGAGACTTGAACCACATCATGCTGAACAGTTTCATTACTTGTGCAAAGCAACTGGAGCTATAACAGCCGCCATAGCTATATTTTATCAGCAGGTGTCTATTGCTACCTACTCCTCCCTCTGAGGTCTATACTATACTACATGCAAAGTCAGCCTGCAAGTCCGAATGTGGTAATAGGTACGTGAAGTCGAAAGCACATGCTAGAACCAACTCAAATTCCCAGACAGATAGTGCCGGCTAACACCAACACCGTAACAAGGTTTCTGGTCAGCAGAAAACCAAGAGTCATACCCCCCCTGCAACAATTGCATCCCATCCCGACTCATTCTGAGTCATGGTGAATGGGCTCATTGACGATTCACCAACGGGGGAAGATTGGCCGGGCCATGATGTCAGCAACCCTAACCCAAAGGGGCGTAGGGCATACCGCCCCTCTGACTCCGCCATCCCAGGGCTCGAGAAGCTTCCGTGGCGTCGATATAAATTCGGCGGGCCTTGAACATCCCTCCTTACGACACCCCTCACGCGATCTACTCTACCGCCACCCTCACCTCCTTTCCACCCCATTCAACACACCCCCACAACCACAACCTCCATCTCATCACCGTCTTCATCTACAACATCAAAATGAGCGACTGGGACAACGTTACGCGCATTGGAACCCGTCACACTGGTGGCCCTGCCACCCGCGAGACGGTCGTCAAGGGCAAGAGCGCCTTGAACGCCGCCCAGCGCCAGGGTCTCGTCATCGGCACCGAGAAGAAGTACGCCACCGGTAACACTGTAAGTTCCCAACCCCCCATATCACCCCATTTCGCGAGGGGTCACCCAAGACAAAAAGATTGACTGATTCCCCACTACAGGCTGCCCGCTCCGGTGCCCCTGAAGGCCAGCACCTGACCAAGGTCGACCGCAGCGACGACATCGTCAAGCCCAAGACCGTCGGCATTCAAGTCGCTGATGCGATCAAGAAGCGCCGAAACGAGGAACCCTACAAGATGACTCAGAAGGAACTCGCCACCAAGTGCAACACCACCATCACCGTTATCCAGGACTTCGAGCGGGGTACTGCTACTCCCGACCAGAAGGTCCTCAGTTCCATGGAGCGTGTGCTGAACGTCAAGCTGAGAGGAACCGGCATCGGACAGGACAAGTTCCCCAAGAAGAAGTAAATTGATCGGGGGTGAGCCCGCGGCTTTTTCTTAGGGGGATGGGGAAGTCAAAAAAATTTGATGATTGAACTGATTTTTCTTTTCTCTCTTATGCCTTATGCCTCGGGTTTTCCATTTTCCTTTCAGTGGACCTTTCGGATGTTACGTTATGCCATTTTATTTTCAATGAGATCCCCATGATTCTTTTTTTTTGCCCCCCCCCCTTCCCCCACCCGTCCGTTTGTGGTTTCTGCTGGTCAGAAGAGCGCTGGCCTGGTATTTTTTGATGGGAAATGATATATATATGTTATCGGGGAAAGATGACAAAAGGTTGATATATATGAAAACCGTGCAGTTTTGCGAGAATTGTGTTCTTAGAGATATATACTCAAAGAGATAGAACATTGTATCGTGCAAGTGGAGCATGGATCATAAACATGATATATATATTCATAAGAATTTTTATGGACGTGAAGTGAAATGAAAGAAGCAATTGTGGTTTCTTTTATTAGGACACAGAAAGCGACCAGAAAAGCAAATGGTACCAACTCCGACTTTATCATGGAATAAATGAAAAGAACTCATGCCCTGAATCGCCCCGAGGTCTTCTCGTACCGCCGTGCCTGTCTTTCTACTTTTGTAGTAAAAGATATCTTCGCCTCATGACACATACACACGATGCGTAACTGGTAGGAAAATAAACACTCCGAACCCCTCACTCGCTTCAACGTCTCAGCTGCTCCCGCTCGACCTCGTACATGAAGTCGAAGTATGACTTGTCGAAGTGGTGCACACGCACGTAACCGTCCTCTCCTCCCGAGGCGTAGGCAGTACCCGCGGGGTGGATGTGGACGGTGTTGAGGGGACCGAAGTGACCCCTGACACGGCCGATCTCGTCCTCGAAGACCTTGTGGTAGAAACGAGCCTCGAATTTACCCTGGCGAGCAGAGGTCGTGGTGACATCCATGGCGGCCTGACCACCTCCCAGGATCACGTAGTCCTTCTTGGGCGTAATGGTGGCGCTGTTGAGGGGGGTGTCGGCAACGTAGGTCTTGAGGATGGCGAGGGTACGGGTGGACATGAGCTATAGTGGGTCAGCATTTAATGTGTTAGTCACCATGGAAAATGAAGAAGTACCTTAGCGGACTTGTCCTTGGAGGCGGTGATGAAGTAGGTGCGGTCTGGGGAGAACTGGATGTCGTTGATCTGGTGGTCGAACTCGTGGGCCTGGACGTTCTCCAGCTGCTCACCGGTCTGTCATCAAGTCAGCATCGCCCCCCCCTGATGCATAGCAGAAAACAGGGTCCTTCGCACCTTTCCATCGTACTGGCTGACACTGCCGTCTTCGTGACCGGCAATAATGTACTGGCCCATATAGCCCCAGCCCGCAACCGTTGCCTTGCTCTCTGTGCAGGTGATGCGCAAGCTAGGCTCCTCGGCCTGGCTCTCCAAGTTCTCGCCGTAGTTGATATCCAAGACCACAATGGTACCCAAGAAACCCATACGCTTCTCCGTCACAGCCAACAGTCTGCTTCCATCCGGGGTGAACTCGACCCGCTTAACGGCCGTAGGGAAGTCCCACACCTTGACGCACTCGCCAGTCTTCACGTTCCATAGTCGCACGGTGTTGTCTGCCGAACCAGTTGCCAGAAGAAGAGTGTTGGGGCTCACATCGACCGTCCAGATAGCACCCTGGTGTCCAGTGTAGGTACCGAGTCGCTCGCCGTTGGCCGACCACCAAGCGCACACAATTTTATCCTTAGCCACGGAGAAGATGAGATCGCCATCGCGGTTGAACTTGATCTGGTTCAGGGACCGTTCCTGTGTAGAAAGTAAGTCAGCGACACATCCTGGCTTCCTTTCTGCCCGATTTTCCAGCTCCTGAGGGCGACCATTATCATCGGGTGGGTAGAGGCAAACGCACATGGCCCGAAAGCAAAATAGGCCGCATATTGGCCGACCAAGCTATGAATCTGGGGAAAGGCGACGGGGGGAGAGTAGAAGCTGGATCACAGGTGTGTATCCTCTGTGACCGGAATCGACTAAGACCTGCGTGATGAGGCGGAAATCCTTGCGGGGTGCTGGCGGGCTCTCGTTGTCGGCGTCGTCAGACTAGTTTGAATTTCATCGCACAGTCCCGGCTTTCTGCCAAGACTTTCCTGTTCGAGCCTGTTCTGTATGAAACGGGCCATACCGGAGGAAGTGTTAATCCGGCCTCCGTGTTACTGGTCAGGTGAGAGCCCAAGCCCTGGGCATTTCTTACCAATCGGGGCTGGGACGGGCAATGGCCTGACCGCCGACGTGCGCTAGACTTGGTTAGGACTGGGCCCTCTTGGTTCCCCGACGTACGTACGTATTTGCAAGGCTGCGGCTCGGGGAAACTTTTTCCTCGTGAGCAAAAGAACAATGGAAAAAGGAGGAAGCATTGAAAATCACCGAAGTGGCAGGCGTATTCACCACCTAGACTAGAATATAAACAGAACCAACAGATCAATTGCCGAAGTCACGTACACTGAAGACTTTCGGCACTGTTCGGTGGCTGCTGATTTCATTATTCAGCGTGATTATTTTCATTTGCATTGATCGACTGTTTCCCTATCTCCATCTGACCCGGCCGAGGAAAGCTGGTTGGCGCTGAGCCAACCGACAAAGCAATTAGATGCCATTCCCCCCCGCCCGTTCGGCGCCTCTACCCCGCTGCGCTGTCAACGCAAAGCGCTCTTATATTTGTTCTCCAACTCACCGGTCTTACCTACTACCCTTTCCTCCCTTCTTTCCACGCCAATTTTCCTCTGGACGCGGGGTAACGTTTCGTCCTCGCTGTACGCCGTCTTTTGTCCGACCTGGCGTGCTAGCTCGCAAGAGGCTCGATTACGCACTCCGTCCACTCTCCGGCACCAGGACAACCATGGCGGCCACCAAGATTGACGGCACCCAGATTGCCAAGAACATCCGGGCAGGATTGAAGGATGAGATCCAGAACATCCAGGAGTCAAATCCTCGGTTCAAGCCTAGTTTGGTGATCTACCAGGGTGCGTGGTCGCCGCACCAAGCTATTCGCGATCGAGAACAATGCTGACATTGCGAACCTCACAGTGGGAAGCAGATCGGATTCGAGTGAGTCAAGGACTTTCGTGTGGATTGGAGGGTTGTATACTGATGTACGCTTTTAGGCACCTATGTGCGCATGAAATTGAAGGCCGCCGAGGAGGTACGTTCCCAGATACAATGTCCCTTAATTAACCCGCCAAATCATTGACTCGCTCCGAACAGGCGGGTATTATCTGCAAGATCATCAACTTCCCCGAGGACGTTACGCAGCCCGAGGTCCTGCAGGAGATCACCAAGTCCAACAATGACCCCTCGGTTCATGGTATCCTCGTCCAGCTGCCTCTCCCGCAACACTTGTCCGAACACACAATTACCTCTGCTGTCGCCGACGAAAAGGATGTCGATGGATTCGGTGCGATCAACATCGGTGAGCTGGCCAAGCGGGGCGGTCGTCCTCACTTCGTTCCCTGCACCCCGAAGGCTGTGATGAAGCTTTTGGAGGAGAGCGGCGTCGACCCCGCCGGCAAGGAAGCGGTGGTTCTTGGTCGCAGTGACATTGTCGGAAGCCCTGTCAGCTATCTGCTGAAGAACGCCCACGCGACTGTGACTCTGTGCCACTCCAGGACCCCGGATATTGCGCGCATCGTCAAAACCGCAGACATTGTCGTTGCAGCCATTGGTCAGACGGAGTTTGTCAAGGGAGACTGGTTGAAGCCTGGTGCGGTCGTTATCGATGTCGGCATCAACTACAAGCCCGACGCTACTAGAAAGTCCGGTTCGCGACTTGTTGGTGATGTCGAATTCGAGTCCGCCGCTCAGGTGGCCTCTCAGATCACCCCTGTTCCCGGTGGTGTTGGTCCCATGACCGTGGCCATGCTTATGGAGAACGTGGTCTCCGCCGCCAAAGCATACTTTGAAAAGCAGAAAGATAGATGCATCACTCCCCTTCCGATAAAGCTGGCTACTCCCGTCCCCTCCGATATCGCCATCTCCCGTGCGCAGTATCCCAAGCCGATCACATCGCTCGCCTCGGAAATTGGCATTGAACCCCACGAGCTCGAGCCCTACGGTCACACCAAGGCCAAGATCAGCCTCTCCCTGCTCGACCGCTTGTCCCACCGCCGCAACGGTAGATACATCTTGGTTTGTGGTATTACTCCTACCCCTCTCGGTGAGGGCAAGTCCACAACTACACTGGGTCTTTCGCAGGCTCTTGGCGCACACTTGAACCGCATTGTGTTCTCCAATGTGCGCCAGCCCAGCCAGGGCCCTACGTTTGGCATCAAGGGCGGAGCCGCCGGTGGAGGATACAGCCAGGTTATTCCCATGGATGAGTTCAACCTGCATTTGACTGGCGATATTCACGCTATCACCGCCGCCAACAACCTCCTCGCCGCCGCCATTGAGACTCGTATGTTCCACGAAGCTACTCAGAAGGATGCTGCTCTCTACAAGCGACTGGTCCCCGCCAAGAAGGGCACGCGCGAATTCCAGCCCATCATGTTCCGACGACTGAAGAAGTTGGGCATCACCAAGACCAACCCAGACGAGCTTACCGAGGACGAGATCCACCGCTTTGCCCGTCTCGATATCGACCCGGAGACTATCACCTGGCGCCGTGTTTTGGATGTCAACGACCGTCACCTTCGGGGTATCACCGTGGGACAGGCTCCTACGGAGAGAGGCCTGACCCGTGAAACCGGCTTCGATATTTCCGTTGCCAGTGAATGTATGGCAATCCTCGCATTGAGCAACAGTCTGGAGGATATGCGTGAACGCCTTGGGCGCATGGTCGTTGCGACGTCGAAGAACGGCGACCCCGTCACCTGTGATGACATCGGTGCGGGCGGAGCTCTCGCTGCGTTGATGAAGGATGCCATCAAGCCCAACCTGATGCAGAGCTTGGAGGGTACACCTGTCTTCGTCCACGCCGGTCCTTTCGCCAACATCAGTATTGGTGCTAGCTCTGTGATTGCTGACAAGCTCGCTCTGAAGCTCGCCGGTACGGAGCCTGATGAGGATCACGATGCCAAGACTGGCTTTGTTGTGACGGAGGCTGGTTTCGACTTCACCATGGGCGGTGAGCGCTTCTTCAACATCAAGTGCCGGTCCTCCGGTCTGTCCCCGGACACCGTGGTTATTGTGGCCACCGTGCGCGCCTTGAAGGTCCACGGTGGCGGCCCCGAGATCAGCCCTGGCGCTCCTCTGCCGGAAGTCTACCGCACGGAGAACATCGATATCCTCCGCAAGGGCTGTATCAACCTGAAGAAGCACATCGAGAATGCTCGGCAGTATGGCATCCCCGTGGTGGTGGCCATCAACCGCTTCGAGACGGACACGGAGGCCGAAATCGCCGTCATCCGCGAGGAGGCCATTGCGGCCGGCGCAGAGGACGCGGTTTCCGCCAACCACTGGGCTGAGGGCGGAGCCGGCGCTGTGGACCTGGCCAAGAGCGTTTTGGCAGCTAGCTCCAAGCCTAAGGAGTTCAAGCTCCTGTATGACCTGGAGGGAAGCATCCAGGAGCGCATCGAACGCATCGGCACGGCCATGTATGGTGCGGAGAAGGTCGAGTTCAGCGAGCTCGCCCAGAAGAAGGTCGATACCTACACGGCTCAGGGCTTCAGCAACCTCCCCATCTGCATTGCCAAAACCCAATACTCGCTCAGTCACGACCCGGCCCTCAAGGGTGCCCCCACTGGCTTCACAGTTCCCATCCGGGACGTTCGGCTGGCGGTGGGCGGTGGATACCTGTAAGTCCCTCATTCCCCTCCCTGGTTACATGTAGGCTAACCCGTTGCGACCCTTGCAGGTACGCACTGGCGGCGGACATCCAGACCATCCCCGGATTGCCGACTGCGCCTGGATACCTGAACGTGGATATTGACCCCGAGACGGGGGAGATTGACGGTCTGTTCTAGACGGTAGACTGGGCATTGCGTAGGCTTTAGTACGGGGATGGGTCCTCGTATTTAAAATTCCGAGTTTCTTTTTTTTTGCCTTCTTTGATTTGCGGTGTCTAGCCTGGATGATTTTTTTCGCTACGATGGGCACGGGAGCATGGGTGGGGGTTCCATTTCAACAACTCGTAGCATGGCTACACAGGGCCGGTGTTCTATCTTCAACAGGATGGCTGGGTCACTTTCTGTCGATAACATACCTACAGACTTAGAGTAGTCAATAGAGATACTTACTACTATACCATCTAATCTACGGGTCCCTGATGAATCGATTTGATAATGTGTTGGGTGGATGTGGGGAAATGGATGAGTCATCAGCCGGGGAGGAGGGGCCCAAGTCCGGCGCCGCAGCGACTTCGGTGCTTGATGCCCCGGCGGAGACTGGGCGTCCGTTGCCGCGGGAAACAGCGGTTGCGATCGGCTAGCCTGGCCGGGGAATTATCCTCCAGGGTTGCATCAACCATGGGCAAAAGGGAAAGCCAGGGAAAGCCAAAGAAACCCCCCCGGGGGTGGCCCAATGATCCCGGGGTCGATTGTAGTTTGGCCGTACGGCGGATGGATGTACGTGGGCGCTGAGATTAGATGGCGGCGGGCATCAGGACGGAGTGTGGACTAGTACTGTGTAGTGAGCAAGCTGGGGACGGGACGAGGCCACCACGGAAGGCAGCTTGACCGGAGGGACCCAAGACTTCCCCAGTTCTTCGATTAGTCCGGCTTCGGCGACAACCAAGTAACGGTGGGCGGAAAGGGAAATGGGCGTGACGGTGCCAGTGTGCAACCACACCGGATAAGAGGTGTTGGACGTCCTCTGTTTGCTTTCTTCCTCAGACGCATTCTCTCCTCCGTCCTCTCCTCTCCCCCCAGAGATCCAGGAATTCAGATAGAAACGATTTTCCGGCTTCTCCGATCTGCCCCGTGAAGTCCCTGTGTCCGGCTTAACGGCAGCTTCCGAACTCCACCATCGCTCCTTCCAACCGAGAGCTTCACTGCGCGCAGAGACTCTTTTCCCTCGGGTACTCGCCCTCCCTCCCCCCATTTTCCAGCGTGGGCTGTGATCCTCCTCGTTTCCCCGTTCCCGATAGCTGATCCGCTTGGGCAGAGTCCCCGGTTCCTCCCACGCCCCCCCAGACGCATCGTTGCTTCTGCGCATCCCACACCATGTTGACCGTCCGGTTCACTTCCGCATTGGCGCGCCGTGCCCCTCTGCCTGCCCCTCTCTCCTCCGCTCGCCGCTTCCTCTCTTCTTCCTCTTCTATTTCTTCCTCTTCTTCCTCTGTCTCTACTCGCTCTCCCAGATCTCTTACCTCTGCTTCTCCCCTACTCTCAACTCGCCCTGCTTCTGCCCGCTGGACCGGCCTTTCCTCGTTGAACCTTACTCAATCCCGCACCATGGCTACCGAATTCGCTAAGATCAAGGTCAAGAACCCCGTCGTGGAGCTCGACGGTGATGAGGTATGTAGTTGAGATCCCGTCCTGCATCTGGGTTCTGCACCCCTTTTATACGCCTGGTCCTGCATGCGCATTTTCGTCATGGCGCATTCCACACGCGGAGGAAAACGGCGGCGGCGCCCTTGTTCCCTGGCAGCCAAGCGTCTATCACTCGGCGATCCAGGGCTCAATTGCAGCACAGGCGACGTCTCTGACATGTGCTAACTTTCCCGTTTTCTAGATGACCCGTATCATCTGGCAGGAGATCAGAGAGAAGGTACGTCGGCCCTCGGCTGCCCCGCCACGGCATCAGCTCCAGATGCCTCATCATCCCGTTCTCTCCCGTACCAAAACCCACTAACTCGGCCCCGCTTCTATAGTTGATTCTGCCGTAAGTCTGCCCATTCGTCTGCTCCCCCGACTATTGCTCCATCCAGTCCGACTAAGACCTCGCCGCCAGTTACCTTGACATTGATCTCAAGTACTACGATCTGGGTCTGGAATACCGTGACCAGACCGATGACAAGGTCACCGTGGACGCTGCCGAGGCCATCAAGCAGTATGGTGTCGGTGTCAAGTGCGCCACCATCACTCCCGATGAGGCTCGTGTCGAGGAATTCAAGCTGAAGAAGAGTAAGCGTCGTCCCATGTGGAAGGAGGACGCCTGCTAACCCGATCGTCCAGTGTGGCTGTCTCCCAACGGCACCATCCGTAACATCCTGTATGCATCCCGTTCCCTGACTCCCCTCCCGACGCTCAATTGCTAATCACATCACCCTTGCAGCAACGGTACCGTCTTCCGTGAGCCCATCATCATCCCCCGCATCCCTCGTCTCGTCCCCGGATGGAACAAGCCCATCGTCATCGGTCGTCACGCCTTCGGTGATCAGTACCGTGCCCAGGACCGTGTCATTCCCGGACCCGGTAAGCTGCAGCTCGTCTACACCCCTGAGGGTGGCGAGCCTGAGACCATCAACGTCTACGACTTCCAGGGCGGTGGTGTTGCCCAGACCCAGTACAACACCGACGAGTCGATCCGCGGCTTCGCCCATGCCAGTTTCCAGATGGCCCTGCTTAAGGGTCTCCCTCTCTACATGAGCACCAAGAACACCATCCTGAAGAAGTACGATGGTCGCTTCAAGGACATCTTCCAGGAGATCTACGACACCACCTACCAGAAGGACTTCGAGGCCAAGCACATCTGGTACGAGCACCGTCTCATTGACGACATGGTTGCCCAGATGATCAAGAGTGAGGGTGGATTCGTCATGGCCCTGAAGAGTAAGTGATAAAACCCTTGCATGTTGAAAACGCCATACTAACCACTGGATTTAGACTACGACGGTGACGTTCAGTCCGACATCGTCGCCCAGGGCTTCGGCTCCCTTGGTCTCATGACCTCGACCCTGGCCACCCCTACTGGCGATGCCTTTGAGTCTGAGGCTGCCCACGGTACCGTGACCCGTCACTACCGCGAGCACCAGAAGGGCCGTGAGACCTCCACCAACCCCATTGCCTCCATCTTCGCCTGGACCCGCGGTCTGATCCAGCGTGGTAAGCTGGATGAGACCCCTGAGGTGGTCTCCTTCGCCGAGGCGCTCGAGAGTGCTTGCATTGACGTTGTGAACGAGGAGGGCATCATGACCAAGGATCTGGCCCTCGCCTGCGGCCGCAAGGACCGCGAGGCCTGGGTTACCACCCGCGAGTACATGGCTGCTGTTGAGCGCCGACTCAAGTCCAACCTCAAGGCCCGCCTCTAAATACCCATCGAATCCGTTGACTTTGCATTGATAAACTAACGCTAGCGTGCGGCTCGGTGAGTCGAATCCTTTGAAATATACGGGTTGCATTTGCGGAGACCACTTGTACATTTTTCGGACGGCGGGGATGTAGAAACCTCGGTCCGGTTGAGCAGACCGTTGGATGGCGATTGTCTTGCTCTGTGGTTGAATTCTTCTGTATACGCACTCTCACCATGCCATGTATTTGCCCTCCATATCTTATGAAAGCTTTGTACATGCCATTGCAATAATGAAAAATGCACTATTTACCTGTCTTCTTTGTGGTTCCATTGCGTGCCGTCCAATCCACGTTGCCGGTGTCCGTAACCAACGGGGGGATCCAATTGCCCAGCGGACGGAACCGTGGATGCGACGTGGTGGTGGTGGCCACATCTGGGCGATTCTCCCCAGACCCGCGGCCCTTTTGACTTCCCGGGGAGGTCCTTGACGCAATTGATTCTGGCCCGGTCTCCTGCCTGTGACGGAGCAAGTTGGCCACCACGCGGTCGATCCTGAACATTCGCCGTCCGTTAAGATGCAGCCGAGGAGGGAGACAGCCCCCCGACCGAAGTCGAAAGATGCTGGTGCTCGTTGTATTCGGAGCCATCAACCTGCAGGATGTACGCCCTGCCCGTGGGAATCGCCTTTCTCGCTTTGGCGAGCATCACCGTCGCGCTGCGGCTGTATACGCGACTGCACCTCGTGCGGAAGTCGGGCTGGGATGATCTGCTGATTGTGGTCTCCCTGGTATGACTGGCGTCTGTCGGGGGTTGTCCAGGAACACGCAAAGCTAACTCGCGTCTCTAGGTGACGGACATTGTCTTTTTTGTCTTTCTCATCATTGGTAAGGTCCTTCTCCTTATAGGGCTGGCGTCTACTCTTGCATGGCTTCTCTGTTGACTTTGCACCCAGAAAGCCAGAATGGCCTCGCAGAGAATCAGGCCGATCTCAGCACCGAGGAAGTCGAAAATCAGCTCAAGGTAATCAATTCATCTCTGTGTCTTCTGGGTGGTATGCACCGAGCCTAACGGGTTGCCTAGGCCCTCTGGATCACCATCCCATTATACAACCTCACTCTGACTTTGACCAAACTCTCCCTGGTCTTCTTATACCGACGTCTGTTCCCGACCAAGACGTACCGGATCCTCCTCATGATCACCTTGGTTTTCATCATCCTCACCGGACTGTGGATGGTCTTTAGTGCTCTGCTCTTCTGCATCCCCATTTCGGCATTCTGGGATAGGTCGATTCCACGAACTTGCCTGCCCGAGAGCGTGGTCTGGTGTCTGAATGCCGGCTTCCAGATCACCAGCGACCTGATCCTCGTCATCCTCCCTTTGCCTATATTGGCCAAACTCAGGCTTCCCAAACGGCAGAAAGCAGCACTGCTTGTCATATTCGCCCTGGGATTTTTGTACGTCCATATCTTACCCTCCTTAACCACACGCAACTAACCTCGTTCCTCAACCCACAGCGTCTGCGCAACAAGTGTCATCCGTCTCACCACCCTCATCAAGCTAATAAGAACCCCCGACTTCACCGGTACTTTCTCCCCCTCCCCCTCCTCCACCCCCACACTAACCACCTAAAACAGAGGGCAACGGCCTGGCCGCCACCTGGTCCTTCGTCGAAGCCAACGTAGCCATCATCTGCGCCTGTCTTCCCCCGCTGCGGCCCCTCCTCATCCGCTTCTTCCCCCACCTCATGCCCTCCCGCATGCGCAGCTCCTACAACCGCGAGAAACCCAGCAAGGGCGCCTTCGACTTCGTCTCCGCCAACCCCTTCGCCCCCTCCAACACCAGCTACGTCGCCAGCATCACGGGCAACTGCTCCACCAGCCACGAACCACAACGCCCCCCCCCCCAACAACAACAACAACAGGAAGGCTCATCATCCTCTCCCCCCGAGACAGAAGGTATCCAGATCATGCGCGAACTCCGTTGGGACTCGTATTCCGCAGCCAGCACAGAGGAAATTGGTTCCGAGCGGAGATCCGAACAACAGCATATGCATCCTCATTGGGTGTTGGGCGTATAGTGTTATTTTATTTTATTTTATTTCTATTCTATACTACTATTCTATTGAGAAAAATAAGCGATCCAGCGGGAGTGAATTATTCGGCTTTGGGTGTTTAGAGTGATTGGATATATATATGATATGATATGACATGGGTTGGGTTAGGTTAGGTTAGTTCATTATAGAGACTGTGCAATAGGCATATACTTCTTCTTCTTTTTTCTTTTGATCTTATGTACTTCTTATAATTGTCTATACATTGCTTACTCACTTACCTAGCTAAATTGGCCTGGTGGTACTAGTAGTAGTTATTCAAATAACTCAAGCAAGCACACCCATCCCCTTTACCTCCCTCCTTCTCCTCCTACCTACTACACACTCCTCCCATTTTACCCTCTATTCTTATTTTCAATTTTGGGTTGGAGGAGAATACTAATTACTATGCAATGTATGTCTTTTCTTGTCTTGGGGAAGGGAGGGAGGGGGGGGTTCGGAGGAGATTGGCATTCTGAGACGATGGTATATGGAAATAGTATCCAAGGAAAAGGAAAACTGAAGGAAGAGGAAGAGGGATTGGCTGGCTGGCTAGGCAGGTAGGTAGGTAGCAAATTATTTAGGAAAAATGGGGGGATTGTGGAAGTGGAGATAATTTTTTCTGTAAAGTCAAGTTTAATTCGATTTTCCTGTCTTTTCTATTGTTATCTTCCTCGGGTGATGATATCTAGCGACAAAACACCAGGCCTGCACTACCTAAATCCACCAAGCCTAGACACTGGATGCAAACGAGGTTTCAACACTATATAACCCTGCAGGATATGCATGCATCCTCCTCATTTCCAATTTCCCTTCAACGCCCAATCACTCCTACAGTTGGACCTGTTCTGCGTATACCAGGCTGAAGCCCTCCCGCTGGCCATGCGAACCTCACATGTCTCCTGCTGGAACGGTGTACTAGAGGCCTGGATCTAGGCCTTTCGCATAGCGTGGATTCGGAGCTTGTGGGATCAGGACTAGGAGAAGACGCTGGAGAGTGCTGTGTCGCTGTCCGCAACTGAGGGGGCAACGCACGGTAGCTGACCTCGGTGTCGGAATGCCTAGGGTCCGGAATCAAATTATCCTCAACGGGAGTATGACTGTTATCGTCGATGCTGATGCTGAAATGCATGGGTTCCTCGACAGGCGGAACAGTAGCATCGGAATTCTCTTCATGCACTATAGGTCGGTATTCTACTACCACGGAATCGGATCCGTTAGTCGTTTGTTCTTCTTGGGTTTGCATGCTATGGCTGCTGCCGTTGTTGCTACTTTCTCCTTGGACTTGCATGCTATGGCTGCTGCCATTGTTGCTACCATGGTCACCCGGGTGGCCATCTTGATTGACGTTCTGATCGTCCTCCCGCGCTCGGCGCGAACGGATTGACCAGGGCAATGATGGACATTTGACAAAGCACATTCCGACAAATGGACTAGTATTAAAGCTTGCCTCAAACGGAGGATGTTTAAGCATGTACGGGTGGTCTAGCACCGCCGGCTTCGAGGGGGCCACAGCCCCAAGCCCCTTGGGAACGTTGGAGGTATGAGAAGAGGCGTTGCTGTTACTTCGCTCAGATACGCTTCGGTGCAAACTGTCCACATGGGCGTAGCAGTGGTGGCAGACGACGTCGTATTCGCCTACTCGCGGAAAGTAATTGAAGCTGGCAGGGAGCATAGACTCGTACAGAGCGCTATCAGTCCAGTTGAAATCGCCGACTTGGATCCACCACGGCAGCTCGTCGAGAGGAATCAGAGGGACGACCAGGTAGCCGGGTCGGTAGACGTAGAAACAGGGAAATGGCTGGTACTTCGAGGCACAGTTGATAGGTTGTGACATAAGGCGAGGGAATGGAATATAGAGATAGTGAATGAGATTCTGTGATACCAAACGAGTGGACTGGTTGAATGAACGATAGACACTACTAGCAGTGGTTGGATATGACTAGAAACCGAACTGAAGGCCAAAGGACTCCTTCGGCTGTAACTGCAGGGTTCAGATCATGGATTGTTCCAGGAGGTCCCTTCCTGGCAGCTCAGATGCGGCAGGCGTGGCTTCCTTGTCGGCAACTTCTCAGCATCAATTGGCTAATGGGTCGTAGGTCCCATTTCTACATTCAAAGCCGAGCTCAGGGTTAAGGGTCGCTATTGCATTCATGCAGATCACACTTGCCGGTTCCAAGCTTTGTGGGTATAGCTGGAGGTTGTCCGTTACAAAGTCCGAGCATGACTGAGCCGTATGGCACTCGATGATGAGGGCTTCAGTATGCTTCAAGTTGGGCAGTCCAACGTTGTACCAGCACTGGTCCGACACGCAAGAGCCGTCACCGGGCTGATACGTATTGATCGATCCAGAAAAGTCAGACCATGTGAAGTCTTCCATTACCACGGCTGAACTAGCATTGACATTGCTAGAGCTGGCGGCTCCTTGGTCTGTATAGCTCTGAGTGACATAGATCGGGAACGTCACGTTGTAGACCCTGATGTTACTCCAGGTCACATTTTTGACGAGTCCTTGCCCTCCGCTCCATGATTTGAAGCGTGCCGCGTAGAGACCGTCAATAACAGTTACGTCTTCAAAGCGGATGTTGGTGACATTAGCAAAGTCGGAGGAATCCTCTCCCAGCGAACCAATGCTCATGCCATGAGTCTGGTACCCAATCGTATTTCTCGTGAAGAGTATGTCGTGCGATCCCGAGGCTACTGCAATCGCATCATCGCCGTTGTACACGATACTATCGGTGATCTGGATATTTGTGCCCTCGACATCAAATCCATCAGTGTTGAACGGGAAACTGCCTGTCGAGGTAGCGTCGATGATGGCATGGCTGACTGTAATGTCTTGCCCGTACAGCTTAAAGTTCCACGCGATCGGCTTTCTAGACCTGAAATACTTCACAGTGGCTTGGCTTGTCTTAAGGCTCAGGAGATGTGGACGTCCATCTATTCCCGTCCCATTGGGAGGGTTCGCATCCCACCACGGCTGCCCGTACGACTCAATCCAGCCATTATTCACATTTTCGGGCCCAGTCCAGTCCACTTGGGGGCCCTCGAAGGTAAACCAAATGGAACTGCCATCATTGACAATGTTTTGCACAGCACTTATGTTCTGTGGCAAGTGAAGGTTACCGTGCATACGGATCTCCACGTTACTGAGGTTGGTGGCTTTGATTGGATGGAAGATATTATAATTGACGCCCTCCTCGAAAACGATAACGGAGTCAGTTGCGCATTGCGCGAAGGCTTGGGAGACCGCAGGCGAGTCATCGGCCGTTCCACTGGAGGCATTGTACTTTGAAGGAATCACGCATTGCTGGGTTCGCGATTGCGTTGTTCTGGGGGAGTGTGGGACCCCATGAACTATGGACGCGGACGCAGAAAGGAGGAGTATGAAAGTTGCCCTGAAGATAGACATGGCCGAAGATGCGCGTGGGGAAGATTCATCATAGCTAATTCCGAGCCAATATTAGCATACGTCGACCCTTACTTATACCCCCCGCATGGAATTTCTCTCCTCCCTGTTTCAGCCTTTGGAGCCCTCTTCAATGCAGGTCCGTTAAGCATAAGTGATGGCGTAATTTGCAGGCGTCGTGGATCCATAATACGGAAAATTTCCTGAAGAAGACCGTGTCTGTGCGGGAGTCGATCGGCATCATAATCAATGAAGAGAGAACTGAGCCTGGTATTGGTGGAGAAACCTTGCCAGATTAGCGGAGTGCGGGGAGCTGGCCTCGATGAAGGTTGGCTTATTGTTTCCCCGACTGATTCCGGGGGGCAACGAGGCGATCGTCACTTTGGGCAATGGAGCGGAAACGTAAGGGGAAATGATGATGCCATTGTTTGGATGAAGCGAGCGAGAAGGTATACTTCCACTTCCGGTGGAGTCTAGCCGGGGTCACATGGCGGGGGAGCTCGGGAGGCGTCGGGGTCGATCTGGAAGTCGGACTCTCCTGTCAGCCAGGCAGCAAGCCTTCTCTGCCATTTCGACCGATGTCATAGCTCCCTTCAAGCTCTACTCCGTTCTATCGGGTGAAGCCTAGCGGTCTTCTTCCTACCATATTGAGTGCCTGCAAATCGCCCCCTTTATCCGAAAATGGCTACTGGTTCACCCTCGACCAAGGCATCGCTCGCGTCCAACTCGACGCCCAATATCGCCGCATCAGACGCAGTCGTGCACTTCGAAAGCGTCGCGCTAATCGACGCCCCCTTACAAGATGTCTGGGATGCTCTGGTGGATACCTCAACCTGGCCATCGTGGAACAAATTCGTGCCCGCAGTGACTATCCGCCAGCAGCCCGAATCCGATGCCACGCAGAATGTCTCCCCCGTCCTCCAAACGGGGACGAAGATGACATTTCACGTGAATATGAACCCGACTTCTTCCCAGCCACAGCCAAAACAAGATACCCTGTTGATCGTGGCGGAGCGGAATCCTCCCACCTCCAGCAAGAAACTCGGTCGGATTGCGTGGGTCAACGATGCGCCAGATCAGGGGCGCATCATGGCCTCACTTCTGACGGCAGAAAGGGTTCACGAACTTTCTGAGGTCGAGGTGCAGGACGCTGACGGACAGGTGAGGCGGATGACTGAAGTGCGCAACTGGGAAGCCCAGATTGGGGCCCTGGCATATGTGATTCGCTGGATGTATGGGACGCGGCTAGTGGAATGCTTTGACCTGTGGGTGCAGGATCTGAAAGAGTATGTCGAGAACAAGACGCGGGGATGAACTAGGCTCGCACCTCACTTTGGATTTGTACAAGCATACATACATAACATACGAGCTTAATCGACCTCCTTGCTCGAACGCTTGGGCAGGCACTGCTGCATGCTTTAGTGTACCACTGGTGTAATGGCCATCGTCCGCAAGTCGATTCGCAGGGACCAGCCTTACAGCCACAATTAGCGCCGGTCCCGTGCGCGCTTGGCACGGCGAGATGTGTATTCCAGAGCGATCTATGGAGTATCCGTAGCGCTGGATATGTCTTTGCGCCCCGTCGTCCGTACTGGGGATTCCGTACGATTCCTGTTGGACAGATCCGAAGTGAAGTATCAGTTATGAGACAATTTCCACTGCACTTCACAGCAGTGGAGCTGGATAGGCGATGGGACACCCGAGGAGCAGAAGACGACCCCATCGCGCGACCTGTCCAGACCGGTCCTACGGAGTAGTCGATAGTTATATGCGCGAGAATTACGATAGCGAGTGGGAGTCAATAGTGAATTGACTAACGAAACGCTACATGGTTGGGTGGGAGGTCAACTGCAGAGTGGAGGCGGTTTAATGGCAGCCAATTTCCCTGGCAGATTAGACCCACGTGGGGGTGGGGATTGGCTGAGGGCCCCGTCCGAGGGTTACGTCCTCGGCTCTCTTAGCTGCAGTCTTTTTGGTCGTCATCCGACAGCGAACGGGTGGAAGTTTCGAATTTTCGGTACTCCTTCCATGTACGGACGGTTCCAAGGGGGGAGGGAGGCCAGGACCCCTGAACGGGGCAGGTTAACAAATTGTTAATTGATACGGAGTACTCCGTACACAAAGCATCAGGACGCCTGCAGGACTGCGCAGGGAGAAATCGGATGGCCTGCAGGCCCCCCCAGTCCGCCATCTTCCATCGGGGTTGTTGCGATAAGATCGACTCGGGCAGTTTGGGTGCTCCCTGCATCGACTCATCAGCAGCGCCGTTCAGCACTCAGCAGACCACGAAACCTGGGATTGCCATCCCTGCAACGGTAGTGTGTCACACTTTTTCGCAGTCTTCGTCATCACTTTGGCAGTGGAGTCCCCCCAACCCGGGATCCTTTATGGTTATTGCGAAGAAAACACACGGAAGGGGGAGGGTGACAGCCGTTTGTGCCCGAAAAACCACCCAGGAGTGGCCGTGAGTTGGCGCCAAACTGCTCGGGACGGCGGGGAAACAACCAGCCAAACTGCACGAAATTCGAGGTTCGAGGGCCCGACTGCCCCACCGGCTTGCCGGATTGGGCCAACCGGAGAGCCACTTTGCGCAGGAGGCGTGGGAGGCTAGCGCCCGATCAGGGATGGTGTCCGTGCTGGAGGGACCTGCTTGGGAAAATGCAAGAGGTTGCAAACTTGCGCTCCCCTCGCGATCAGCATGGCTGGCTTCTTTCGTCTTCCTCTTTCCTGAACACTTACCCCGGGTTGTCTTCAACCTTCATTAAGGTTAGAAGGGGGGGCCGGCCATGGGAGGCGTTTCATCCCGCCCTCGTCCGTCGTCAGCAGAGAAAATGCAGGATCCGAGGAGGTCCATCTCCGAGGATCGCGGTGGGACTCCGAGGACTCGTCGACGAGAATCGCGCCGGCGGGTGGAACTATTTGCATGTCACGGTTACCTGCGACGGTTTGCTGTAATCACCCACGGTTCCTCGCGAGCAATTAAGCTATCGCCCTTTTGTCGATCTATCCAGTCTCCTCCTCGCGGTCTCCTCTGCGTTTAATTAATTCTCTTTTAAATCCGCTGGGTCGAGACTCTGCTCAATCTCAATTTTTTTTCCCCCCTCCGTCTCGTCGTATCTATCCTCCCTCATCCTACTTTTCTCAACCATGAATCTGTTGCAGTCTTCATCGATCCGCTACCTCCTGTCCTATTCTTCTTGTACCTTCGCCCACCAATAGGCGAGCTGCCAGCACCATCCGGCCTCGAACTCCGGTGCCGACGTCATCTCGACTGCATTGCCACCAATTGACTTGTCATCGGCTATAGTCCTGCTACTAAGGCTGTCTGCTGCATCTTCCAGCTCATTCAGCATTGAGCAAATAGTCACCGGGGCAGACGCCTCCGCTCTCCAGCGATTTCCTCTTATCGCTCTTCTTTCAACCGGAGATTCCGGGCTTTTCGGGGCTGAAGACCGACTGCTGCGTTGATCTAAAGTCTTGCCTCCCCCCGCTATCTCTGTCTCCCCAGAACTCTCACCGGAGGCAAATTCTCCTCCCAACGCCATCCATCATGACTGCTAAAAACATGCCCTTCCCGCTATCTGTTCGCACTCAACATGATAGCGACACCCAGATGCCGCTTCATCTAGTGGTGCCCGGACTGACTCCTCCGGTGACCCCAACGGTGGATGACGACAGCCTTTCAGGCAGCGTTGCCACCCTTCATTCCGGCGGCTCCAGTCCGTTTTTGTCTCCAGTTGAAGACAAATTCAAAGATGTTGATGTGGAGGACCGGGCCGTGTCCACCTTTGACTCATTTACGGATGAGTTAGAATACCACTGTGACGCTAGAGGTCGTCTCGTGGAGTTCGGCCGCGGTGTTTGGAGTGTGGTCTACAAAGCCTCGCCTTGTGAGCCCTCGAGCGCTTACCCACTCACGCCTCCCAGCTCTCCATCTGTCAAGGCCCCCACAGTGGCAGTCAAATCCCCCGCAAGGCGGGATGCCAACCCGGTCTTGGATGCTGAGGCACTTGCACTGACCCGAGTCAGCCGCGTGGCCGGGTCTGAGAACCATGTCGTTCCCTTTCAAGGATATATCGCAGATACTCACTCGATCGTCATGTCCGCGGTCCCGTTGGCACTCTCGACGTATATCGAAGAGAAGGCCGCCATGGCGTTGAAGAATCGGACCACCAGGACCATGTTCGAGCCCATCCAAGGCATGGCCCAGTGGCACGATCTTGCGAAGAAGCTCATCACCGGACTGTCCTGGCTTCACGACGGGCCACGGATGGTGCACGGTGACATCAAGCCTCACAACATCTTGCTACGCGCACGTTCAAGCAGCGACGATGCGGAATCCGACCACTTTCCCTACGAGCCGCTGTTCGCCGACTTTTCATCTGCTCATCCCATCGCCAGTCCCTCCTCTCCCGAAGAGAGCATGGGGACCGCGCTGACAGCCCTGACGCCGCCATTTACGGCACCCGAGCTGTTGTCCGTCTCATCCTTAACGTCCCCGGACGTAGCGCCAACCCCCGAATCCGACGTCTTCTCTCTCGCCGTTACTCTCCTGGCTGCTGCTACAGGTGACTTACTTCTGTACCCGGGTACCAGCCATATCCAACGTCTAGCGATGGCCCGTGAAGGCCACCGCGTGATTGAGTTTGCTCGCTCCGGGCCGAACGGATCGCGCGTCCCTCGCAACGGGATCGTCGAGCAGATCATCAAACCGGCCATTGCCAAAGACCCGAGCCAGCGCATCACACCGGATGAATGGGTGACGCTCGTCAAGTCTATCTCGATCTAACTTTGAGCTGCCCGGTTGCCTTTCGTTATTATTCCTCCTGCTTATCTCGGACTATTTCCTTTTAATCTTCTCTTATCTTCTGATCTGTCTGATCTTTTTAACTTTTCCTCTACCCCCACTTACTAATTTGTCAGGCACCCACTCGGTCTGCTGCTCATTTATCTTTTGTCTTCTTGCTATACTTCCTTTCTTTCTTTCCTTCTCTGTTATTTTCTATTTCTACAGAAACCTAAAGATACCCGTTAGATAGATGTGCAAACGAAACCAGATTACACTCCGCTAGTTGATTTTCTTGGATTTGGGTTACATCTCACCATGTGAAAATACGACCTGACCCACTTTTCTTTTCCCCTATCAGTCCGGACTACGGAGGACTCCGTACTCAGGGACCTGATCCACCTTAGTGTGCGCCGGCAAGAAACCAGGGGTAATGCGAGAGACGGCGCCCTTGAACAACCTTGCCCAAGCCTGATTTGTTGGTTGGAATGATTGTCGAGAACCTTGTACTCTTTCACGATCGATTCGGGCGGAAACATTGTCGGTACCAAAAGGTCAGACAAGAAATAAATGAATGGATGAACTGAAAAGTTATGTCTGGACAGAGAGAGAATCTTAGCTGCGCAAGGATTGCACATAATTTCTCCAGCCACCGAAGCGGGTAATGTCTTCTGCATTGGCGAGGCCGAACGGCTCACAAATGAAGCCCTGCACCCAGCGACCATCCTGCAGCTCAACGGACCCAATGCCCAATGGCGATGGAACGGTGGTGAGGAACCCTCCCACCTTCTGGAGGGGCAATTCCCAGACTTCCACCTCAATTGATGCGCCTCCATCGCCTACCCGCTTGAGCCCTGGCTTCGGGATCGAGGATCCGGTCTGCAGCGCAAACAACCGGTAGCATGGAGCCGTTCTGGTCGCAGCCACCAACTTGGCCTCGTGCATCACCAAGTCCTTATTCAGGGGCAACCCGGAGAGATGCGCTCCCACCACCACCAGCTGCATCGCCTCGGGATTGACAACAGCACCCGGGGGCACCCGCTCCTCTCGATAAGCCCTCTTCGTAGCACCCAGCAAGCGCGGCGCATCAGCAAGCCACTGACGGCCCAGTCCAAGCAATCGCGGCTCCTTCCAAGCTTCCCCGATCAGCGTGATGCCGAACGGAAGACCGTCAGCTCGGAAGTTTGCGGGAATCGCTAGTGCAGACCAATCCATCAGGTTCACGAAATTCGTGTAGGTGCCGAGCCGACTGTTCGCCAGGACCGGCTCTATCTTGAGCTCCTGGGTGGTAGGGAACGTCGGAGTTGTGGGCACCAAGATCGCATCGAACTTGGCCACGAGGCGTCCAATCTGGCTGGCGAGCTCTTGTCGACGATACTCAATCTGAAATACATCCACGGCTGAGAATCGCTCGGCTTGGAAAATGATGCCTCGGACCACGGAGTCCGTCTCCTGGGTATGCGTGCTCTTCAGGAATGTCTTAATCGCCGCATAGCGCTCCGCGACCCAGGGCCCCTCATAGAGCAGACTGGCCAAGGCGAAGAGCGGACTGAAATCAATGGCCTCCAACGTCCATCCCAGCCGTTGTGCTTTGGCCAATGCCGCTTCATAAGCGTCAGCGTGCTCCGACTGGCCAAACCACTCTGGACTGTCGCAGATGGCCAGCACGGGCTGCTGACTTTCGATGTCATTGGCACGCTGCTCCGGCCTAGCCCTAGAGTACGCATCCTGCCCATCCGGCCCCTCTGCCAACCCTAAAACCATCTCTGCGTCATCCAGCGTGAGCGCAAAGATCGACACACAATCCAGGGACCTGCATGCCGGTAGCACCCCAGACGTACTCAACGCCCCCCTTGTCGGCTTCAGGCCAACCACATTATTAAACCCCGCCGGCACCCTCCCTGAGCCCGCCGTGTCAGTCCCCAACGCAAAAGGCACCAGTCCCTGACTCACCACCACACCACTTCCAGAACTACTCCCACCGCTCACGCGATCTCCATCAAACGGATTCCGAACCGCGCCATATGGCGAGCGCGTCCCCACCAACCCCGTCGCAAACTGATCCAGATTCGTCTTCCCCAGCACAATAGCCCCTTGCGCCTTAAGACGCGCCACCACGGTTGAGTCAGCAGCTGCTACTCCTTTCTCTGCCCCAAAAGCCGGGCACGCCGCCGTGGTGCCAAACCCAGCGACGTCGATGTTATCTTTGACAGCGAACGGGACGCCAAATAGTGGCAGGTTGGATCCCAAAGCGCAGACCTTTTCCCATTGCGCGATGACCTGCGCCGGCGTGGCAAGGGATATCCATGCGTTGGAGGTGTCGCCGCGTGCTCGCTCAAGTAAACCGAGGAGATGCGTTGGTCCAGCAGCAGTAGATTAAAGTTCTCGCCACTGAGCGATTGTCAGAGGGTGTTCCGGTGAGTCTGAGTCTGTTGATGTTTTCGTCATTCTGTACGTATGTTGTAGGATATCGGTATCAGAATGAAAATCGGTAGGTGGTAAATGAAATCAAGTACGTATCCTCAAGCATCAAGATATCTCTTATCCCTTCTTGGTAGTAATATCTAGACACGAGAGTGTGGGGGGGAGTCCACTCCTTATCTACTATTAAATACATGCATGCATGCATGTATTAGCATCGATTCCCCCGCCCCGATTACCCGTGCTCGCTGCCCGCCGCCACTCCTCATATCCATTCACCTATCTATCCAACCATAAATCCTCTCTACCAAAAACGACTAAGCAAAAGAGAAAATCCCAACTGATAACAAAGTCCATTCCTTCTGAAACAACAGACGCACCAAGTCGCCGAATAGAAGCAAAGAAAGGAAGGAAAGAAGAAGGCTATCGGGTATTCAGTGAGATGCCGAGGTCTCTTGAGAACAATGAAGATTTTCTTGTCCATGGAGGTTGGTTGGTTGATAGGCTTGGGAGATGGTGGGCAACCTCGCCGATTTGATATTTACATCCACACGCTCCTGGAATCGATGCTGAACTTCCTCACTGATGAACCGAACCAGGATTTTAGAGAGCCCACGGTTACTTGGTTCTACTGCCTTCTTGGAGATACCGCTGGTATCTTGGTGAAGGGGATGGCTAACAATATATACATGTATTTAGTATAAAGATAAGAAATAAATGGGAGAGGATAAATAACATCACCGACTATACATACCACCCTATCCCTCCCCATCACACAGCATACCATCTATCCTCCCCTCCTTCCAAACCCAGCCATCCATCCACCATGCTCACCACCTCCACCGCCCTCATGCTAGCCAAATACAACCACTGGGCCGACCAAATCCTCTTCACCGCGATCCAAACCACCCTCCCTCCCTCCGCCGTCCACCAAACCCGCAAGACCCTCTTCCAAAGCATGCTCGGCACCCTCAACCACAACCACCAAGTCGACCTGATCTGGCGCGCCCATCTCCTCAACCAAGAACACGGCTTCTCGCACCGCCGCGACCTCCTACATCCAGATTTCGGCGATCTATTCACGCACCAAGTGGAAATCAATCAGTGGTATATTGATTGGGCGGGCCAGCAGGATCAAGATAGTCTGAGCGTGAGGTCCAAGTTCACGTATGTGAATGGGACGGAAGCGGAAATGACGCGCGGGGGCATGTTTTTGCATATCGTTCATCATAAGACTTATCATCGGGGGTGGGTTGGTCAGATGTTCTTTGATTATGGGGTGAATCCCCCGGAGATGGATTTGTGTGTGTATTTGTGTTTGCCGGTGGATGATGGGGTTGGGATGGAGGTGGAGGGAGGGGTTTAGCAGGGCTTGGTTTTATTTTGGGGTTGTTTGTTGATGATTAAGTCGTTTAAATAGGATTCTATACTCATCTGACACGATGAGAATCCTTATTGCCTAATTCTAATGCTGACGTTCGATGACCGGCTTATCTTGGCGGTGAATCCCTCCGGGGAAATTCGGCCGAATTCGACCGAGGATACCTATGGCCGGGGTTTCCAGGACCTGAGGTTCCAGAAAGAAACCTAACGTAGGTGAGTATACCACCCCCGATATTTGGTCAACATGATGGGTAGCTCAATGTCCGACGAACCCCGGCGGAAACGAGTGCGGAAGGGAACAAAGAGCTGCTGGGAGTGTAAGCAAGCATTCATTCCCACCCGAGGCGTGAGACTGACCGTGACAGGCAAGCGGAGAAAAATCAAATGTATTCCCTCTCCGGATATCTCGATCTGCGCTGGCTGTCTGGAAAGAAGCACGCCTTGTCTCAGTCAGGAGTATGTGGATGATCCTGCGCCACAGCATGCGGACTACTCGGCGTTGGCTCGGCGCATGGCGAGGGTCGAGTCTTTACTGGAGACGCTGATGGACAGGATGACTCCTTCGTCCATTCCAGCACCGCCGAATGGTTCGGGGCGGCAGGCTGAAGTTGCCCCTCTGACAGGCAAACTCGAGATTTTACGCCAACGGCTGGTCGCGATGTTGCCTTGTCAAGCGGACTTGGATTGTCTGTTCGATTCGAGCCACGGGTGGTGGCTTGTCCAGCAACATATGATGTCGCATCTACAAGACGTTCATGGGTTGTTTGATGTCTCTGTAGTCTCAAAAGGACATCCGATGGCTATCGCGAGACTGCTTTTCTGCCTCGCAATTTGCATTCAGCAGCTTCCACCTGATGTGGATCTGCGGAGGCTCCAAACTACGGTGCCACTTGGAGAGATAATGAGCAGTATCGTGGACTTTCTCGTCCAAAACGTCACTTCCGACGATGAGCTGACTGGAAGTGTGGAGAGTGTCGAATGTCTTGCACTTCAGGCAATGTACGAGGTTAATGCTGGCAATCTTCGAAGATCATGGCTTTCATTCCGAAAAGCCATCTCGATAGCTCAACTTTTGGGCCTGCACAGAACGACTGTCGGTTCGTCCCAGGAAAGGCGGGATTTGACAAAGACCACAGGATCCCATTTATGGTATCAGATTTCGAGAGGAGTAGGACATTCACCTCATCTGTATCGAACGATGCTGAGGTTACTAGGAACGTTATCTGTCCACCCTACTCGTTCTACCGTCATGTACCGACTCTGCGGCCTGTTCTTTCGACGACGCCGCTTGGCTCTCACTAGAAGATCGTTACCACCAGCATTTATACCACATATCCGGCCTCATTCTTGCTCGCAACCAAGGAGATGGTACTCACTCCTTCTCCACTACGCAGCGAATTAGTGAACAACTAGACTCACTCGCAGAGCAAATGCCGTCATCCTGGTGGGAAATCCCTACCCACATACCAAACACTCGCACCAGAGAAGCATCAGCCCAGTTCGAGCGAATCATGTGCCAAATCTGGCATTTCGAGCTCGCGACGCTTGTGCATTTACCATTCATGCTCCGCGCGGCGATGGATCGACGATACGAATATTCGCACATCTCCTGCTCAAACGCCAGCCGGAATCTAATCAAACGATGGATCTCCATTCGCGAGAGTCAAGGGACGCTCCTCTTCTCCAACCTCTTGGAATTTCAGGCTTTCACAGCAGCAATTACGCTCCTTTTAGGGCTCCTAGGGCCCCCGAAAGGTACAAAGCAGGGCGACTTGCAAGAGCGACATGCAGACTCTCAGCTCGTGGAGACGGTGGTTGCGCATTTTGAAAGACTTAAGCAGCATGGCAGTGGGATGTCCGTGGGTACACAGAGTATTTCAGTGATTCGTACGCTTCAACAGTTTCTCCACGGCCGACACCTCTCTGGCAGACTGCGTCTGGAGATCCCCTTTTTTGGCGTTATCAAGATTGCATGTGGTGCTGTACAACCTCTCCAGGGGGAACGCATTCTCGGGGCGAATGCGTGCCCGAGCGCCTCGTTCCTTCGACCTGCACAATCTACTGTGTCCTCTTCCATGAGAACGGATTACACCTCGACCTTGATGCCTCATCATAGAAATCCGATACCGCCGACGAATGAAACTGAAGACAGTACTCCTGACAATGACACGGGGGAGGGAAACACCATGCTACACTTCTCAGGCGGCCACTTCCAACTCCCCGATGCATCAGACACCCGCAATGATCTCGATACCAGTGAATGGACATTCGACGAAAGCGACATGATCCTCTTTGACAGCTTAATCAACACCGACCTAGTAGGAAATTGGACCCTCTAGCCCACCTCACCCAGACTCCTCCTCCCCCAAGCCCAACTGCTTTAACAACCAGCCCTCCCCATCAAAAATCCCTCCCTCAAACCCAACCACCCCATCCTCCCTCCTCCTAAAAAGATGCACATTCGCGATCTCCACTTCCTCCACCCCCACAAACAGCCACACAATGGCATTATTCTCCCCCACGGCCTCGACGCGATGGCCTCGCGCTTTGGAAACCGTGTCGTGTCGTCTCAGGGTCTCCAGGGGAGCGGCGATCAGTGGCTCCGGATCGGGGACTTGGGTGACGACCCCATTGACGAAGATGGTGATGGGGGGGGAGGTAGTAGGTGGATAGTTCTTTGGCGCGGGCAGTGGAGGTGGTGTAGAGAGGCGAGACGAGGGTGCTGATGTAGCCCGTGATGTGGGATTCGGCAGCTGCAAGGATGCTGCTGGTGTCTTGCTGAACTACCATCTTGGTGGAACTGAGATGATGGTGAGGATGGGGGATGTATGAGTCTGGAGATGATTCTTCTCAAGGAAATTGGTTATTGTCTTCACTCGGAGGAAGAAGATGGGGGTTTTTATAGGCTGGAAACTCTTCCCAATGTACTGTATGTCTACTGGTCCTGGTCTTATTTCCGCCGATTTCTCCGTCGGAGGATTCGATTCGGCCGGATTGTGTACAGCCCCGGATTCCTGACTCGGTCGCAGACGGAATACACCTGGACGTGGTAATCTTTCCTCCCCGCTGTCACGGTCCGAATTGAAATGACAACTCAGCGGGAGTTGCCTCAGGATCCTTCGTCTGAAGGAGGCCTCCCCATCTCATCGTGTTGGTCATCGAGCACGCGCCTACACCTATATAAAGAGGCCTGAGCCGGTGGTTTAGTCTTCACTGGGTCCGTATCGTTGAATCAATCTATATCATTCTTGTGGCAAAATCACCTGCCGATCGATCATCTGACCCCTTTCTTCCCGGTGTGGCTCTCACCTTCAAGTTGATCTCCTTCCCATTTCTTCCCCCTCCATCCTCCTTTCAACTGCTTCTCACTCATCCAGTCGGCCAGCATCATGCCCGTCACTCTACAGACTTCCGATGCGTCCCCCCAGCGTTGGGCCGCCACCAAAGCAAAAAATGCCGAGGAGATGTTCCAAAAGGCATGTCCCCGGCTCTTCCAACGGAGTGACGGGGTCCTGCAAAGCTCATTCCCAGAGCAGCCCCGTCATATCACCCCAGATGAGAACGGGTTCGTTCGCGCCGTGTGGAAGGCCTATTCCCACCACCATCATCTAGTCCTACGACCCGATGACGTCTGGTGCGCTATCCTAGTACAACTAGGCTTCTACATCAACGCCCATGCCGAGTCCCTTCGATCACACTTCGTCACGCATCAAGGCCAAAAGGAACTCGAGGTCCGCGCCTCAGGGACCCTCAACACCGTCAATGTGGGATTACTAGCCATCCAAATGACCAACCTGATCAAGGAAAATATCGTGGACCCGGAGCTCCACGCCTGGATCATGCCATCCTTCACCACAACCACTCAATCCGACGAGATTGTGGCCGCCGTCCTAATGATGGGGACCTTTCAGAAGTATTTCACCTACACCATGTGCCTGCTTTGTGGAATCCCAACAGTGACCTTACAAGGCGAGCGGGAAGACTGGGTCAATCTTCTAGCGAAACTCGAAAGGATCCCATCATTGGGAACCGAGCCGGCTCAATTCGCAAGCCTCCTCGAGCCAATTCTGAAAAACTTCGTAGCGTCATTCGATCACCCCGACTCCCCGGAGCTCTTCAACTTCTGGAACACCTGCGTACATCATCAATGGGGCAGTGGATCCAGCTCTCTCTCCGGATGGATTACCGCCTTTTGCTTCTGGGATCAAAATGGCGAACCCCTCCCCGGGCGTCTAGCATCCGACACGCGATTTCTATCGGTTGACACCGACGATATCCCCCCTGGCTTGGCCAGTGTCCCGGTCCGGCTCATTGACAATAATGTCACGATCCGTACTCGGATGGTGGCTGGTTTGGTGGGAATCGAAGCGACGTCCGGTCCAAACTCGACTCTGGATTCCATTCGGCCCTACTCGGGGTGGTGGATGTTCAAAGAAGCCGCCGAGGATGAACAAGACAAGGTGGATTCATAGGCTGGGGGAATGGAAACTTATGCCTATAGGTACTATATGATATAGTAATTATTGGTGCTTCGCACAAGTGAAAGCAGGGTCACAGTGTTCGAAGCATCCATTCATTCATTCATTCACGTTCTGCACTCATTCATACTACTTACTTCCTACTAATCATGAAATGAAGTTGAGGACACTCTGAGCCTTAGGACAGTACTAACTAGAATCTTTAATCCAAAAAAAGAAAAAATGGTTCAAACATACAATAGGGCTTATTCCCTCGGAAACAATACAGGTAGTAGTACTATAGAAATCTCTTAAGAATAATACTACTCATCTGACATGCACTACTAAACTACCTATCTACTTACTACCTATACCAAAATAAAGTTTAGCTCGTCCGCGCTAGGATCATGTCGATCATTTCCCAAAACAGATAAAGGATTCATTCGATTTTCTATCTATATCCCTATCCCAATCCCAATTCCAATCTAATAATAAGAGCAGAGTCTATCTATCTATCTATCTATCTAGTTATACACTTATACAGGTAGGGATAGTTATGGTTTACAAGTCATCATACAGAGTATACATAATCAATGAAGTCTCTTCCTGCCGTTCTCGCGATGAACCCCCATCTTATACGAGGTCAACGTGCCCCCAAACACCCGGTTCAATTGCACGCTGGACAGCGGGACGCCGCTGCGCTGATACTCGATGCAAATGTCCCAGATGGTCGAGGTCGATAGGATGTGGACCCGGACATCGCTCAGATCGTAGTCTAGGTTCTCTTGGAAACTGACTGCTGGGTCCGGGGGGGCATCATTGCTGCCCGGGCGGGAGTCCCCGTGGACGGTTTTCGGGAGGGTGTCAAAGTCGGGTTTGGGGGTCTTGGTGGCGTATTCGGCGAGACTGGGGATGGATTTGACGATGTCGTTGGTGGGGCGGCCGGGGAAGATCAGGTTGAAGACTTCGGCGGCGGAGAGGGCTTCGCGGCCGCGGCCGAGGGAGAGGGTCAGGTTTTCGAAGAGGCGCATGGCGTTGCTGCGTTCGGACGGGTCGAGGGTGCTGATTTTTTGGATGGCGGGGGAGTCGGGGTTTGCTTCGAAGTAGACGATGGTGCGGTCGATGCCTGCTGGGTAGAATTCATCCGAGTGGATTTGTAACGGCTCGAAGGGGCGGCGGTCCCATGCGAGAAGCGCGTTGTCGAAGTTTTGGTCGCCGCGGAGGGAGGCGCGGTAGCTGTCGTAGATGTGTGGGAATTGTTTGAGGTGGTCGAGGTAGTTTTCTTGCGTTTCGTCCGTGATGATGCTCCTGAGGGTGGTGATTTTGTCCAGGATGGGCTTCAGCTTGGTCGAGTCGGTGTTGGGATCGGCCGCTGCTCGCGACAGGGCGTCATACTGTGCGTCGATTTCTCGCGACTGGTTGACCATTTGTTGCAGGAAATATGCTTGTCGATTGTCCCGGTTGAGACGGGTCTGCGCGCGGTTGCGCTTCTTTTTGGCATCGGCGTAGTCCGGGGAGGACCGGGACAGCTTTTCCAGGGCTTGGATGTCGTTCCAGAATCGATCGTGCAGGGGAGTTCGAATGCGCGGGGTATAGGGCACCGGTTTTCGGCCAGGATCGGGACTCTCGGGGGCTGGGAGCAGCGGCGCAACTTCTCTGCCCGGGGGCGTGCTGACGTTCTTCTCGGCGGCTCTCTCCGCAACGCGGGCGGCATTCCTTGTCGCGACGTTGAATCCCTTGTGGTTCACCCAGAATCTCTCTTCTGCAGGAGCTGCGACTTCAAAGGCATGCAAAGCAACGTTTTCCGCCCAGAGCGCCACCCGTCGGCGCTCGACCACGTAGCGGGGGAGGAGTGCCTGCGATTCGTTTGATGGGAGGGTCGCCAGTAATCGGACACTTCCGTAGGAGTGCAGTCCCGTCTGCTGCATGCATGTTTCCATGAACATCTGCAGCCATCGGCCGGCGGTGAAATGATCTTTGTCGGAGGTGGTGGAGGGCATATTTGCCAGCACCAGGAGGGTGTCATTCTGCGGCAGGGCCCCATTACGGCTGCAGTTGTCCGGGCCTTGTTCTGGGAAATGCTCCGTGAGCACCGGTTTCCAATCGTTGATGGGGAAGATGTCCATAGAGAGGAGTTTGTAGGAGGGATGGCTTTCGGCCAGAGGGGCAAGCAGGGGTCGAAAGAGCTCCAGCTCGGGCTCGACAAGAAGATGGCTTCGCGGCTGGAGAAGACGATTTATCTTGGAAGACCAGAGGCCTGCTCCAGGCCACAGGTCGAGGACGTCGACGGGACGATTGCGGAGGAGGAATGGAGACAGGCGCTGCAGAGCATGATCTGGGGGGCAAACAAGTCGTCAGAATCAAGAGCGTAGTAATCCTTCTCTCTTCCAAGACTCACCGCATAGTTCCTCACTGACAATGTCCGGTTTCCTAGTGTTCCTCCGCTTGAGGTGGCCGGGGAAGCATTTGGCAATGGACTTTGCGAACGGAAACCGGGCGAGGGCCGATCGCGATGCCATTGTGCACGCTACGGTCTGCAGGAGACCAAGGGATGCAAATGATCAGCTTTTCTGGGATGCGAATGAGAGGACCTTGGCAGATCGAGTCATGGCTGGGCGGGTCGCATGAGGAGGATTGGCCGAGGCGGAGATGAAGATGGAGATGGACGAGGATCTGGAAGGAAAGCGAGGCTCGCGGGACGATCGTCAGTCTGCAGCTCCGCCCACCTTCTTCTCCCTCTTCCCCCTGCATTGCCCGTCCAGCCCCCCCCCCCGGTTCGCTTGGTGGAATGACAATGAGACCATGATCCGTGTTTTGAATCTGTAACTGGTCTCCACATTATTGTGCCTAATCTTCGACCCAACTATTGTGTACTCACTCTGCCCACTGCTGCCTACATGCGGCACGCCCCCACCACGACTGCTGCTGGTCCTCGCGCCAGATGTCAATGAACTGCCAACTGCGACAGTCCTGATTCCTGTCTCGACTTTTCAATCATAACCCACCGTCTGCACTCATCGGCTCGCATGCGCCGTCATGGCTACCCATCTACCTGCGACCTCCGCGGGGTCCCCGCCGCAGAGCGTGGAATCCATCACTCGAAAGGCTCAGGACTATGAGTACGACCCGTCTATTCCTTTGCGCTACTGGCTGCGGACAGCATCTACGCTCATGAGAGAGGTTGGCTGACCTGCCCTATCTAGCTGTGGAGTTGACTGACTGGAGGTGGTGACCTAGGCTCGCATTTACGAACGCGAAAAGCACGAAGAACAAGCCTATCTCCTATTGTTTCGCCATGCTCAGTTGGTGCTTGTCAACCTGGCCAGGCATCCCGATGCCAAAGACGAGAAGAATCGGAAATCTCTGGTGGAGGCCGAAAATGAGGTCAAACGAAACCTGGAGGTCATGGAAGTCCTGAAACCCCGAATCAACAAACGCTACGAGCGCTATACTCAGCTGATGCGTGAACGGCAAGCTCACGCTCCAGCCCCGACCACCACCCCACCCAACCAGCGCCAGCCGCAAGACCCCGCCCTCGCAGGAGTTGTGGAACCTCTGGAAGCAGGTGAAAATAGAGACCTGGCTGTGCAACTGGCTCGGACGGAGATCAGTCGAAGAGCGACCGTCCGGAAAGCTATCCGTCAAGCCGGCATCTCCCCTGAGGAGGAGCAGGCTCGCCGTGCGGCTGGCGTGTGGGGTGACTGGGACCATGCCCTGCGCAAAGATGGGTCGGGGGATGATGACCTGAGCCGACGGATACAAAACGTGAGAGTCCAGATGGACGATCCGCGGGCGGATCATCGTCCACAGGTCGCTCCCAAACCAATTCGGCCGTCGACCGCGACCTCTTCCAGCACCGCATACAAGTATCCAACCGTCCCTCGCCAGAAGCCGCTGGGACCGGTTCCGTCCGCCACAAGGGTGGAACCTGGGGACAGGATTGTTCCGCCTCCCAAAGCACCAGCGCTGCCTCCGAAGGAGAGCTCGCACGTTCATGACCTTGCTAGCCTCGATGGGCCTTTACCACCCCCTCGTCCGGACAAGATATCAGCTACACCAGCCGAGGCTCCTGCGCTGCCTGCGAAAGTACAACCGGCGCCAGACGGGGATGCACGTTCTTTGGACCCATCCAGCTTTACATTCAAGCCATCGGCTTATCTGGAGAATGGAACCCCTCTGCGGACTTTGTTCCTCCCCCCTGATCTTCGGAAACATTTCATGTCGCTCGTCGCTCCCAATACGCAGCGGAATCTGGAAACGTGTGGTATCCTTTGCGGCACATTGATCTCCAACGCGTTATTCGTGTCGAGGCTTCTCATCCCCGAACAGACGGCCACCTCGGATACGTGCGAGACAGTGAACGAGACGGCGATCTTTGACTACTGTGATTCGGAGGACCTGATGGTGCTCGGCTGGATCCACACCCACCCCACGCAGACCTGTTTTATGAGCTCGCGCGACCTCCATACGCACTGCGGGTACCAGGTGATGCTGCCGGAGAGCATCGCGATTGTGTGCGCCCCGAGCAAGACCCCGGACTGGGGGGTGTTCCGACTGACCGATCCCCCGGGGCTGAAGACGGTGCTCAACTGCACGCAGACCGGGCTATTCCATCCCCACGGGGAGGCCAACATCTACACCGACGCACTGCGGCCCGGCCATGTCTTTGAGGCCAAGGGGCTAGAGTTTGAGACGGTGGATCTTCGTCCGAAGGGGACTCAATCCTAAGTGGCATCTGATTCTTTTGAGCGATATCTGTCCGAGTTCTGTTGAGCGCGATAGCATACGATTACGAGGAGCTAATGAGAAATGTGCACTAGTTGGGTCAGCTCTAGCACGACAATGTACATGTGACGATCGCTGCAGTAGTCTGCTAATCGGATCCTTTAAAAGTAGATCAACCCACTCTGCAGCTAGCATCGGATTACGTATCCCGCGCCAGTCGGACACCCAGCCGAGGTTCTGTCTCATCCCACAATGTCTTCAGCCAACCTCTACGATGGAACACTAATCCCTATCGGAACTCACCGTCTGTTCCTGCGGCTACAGGGACTCCCCCGCTCCCAGGGCCAGCCCCTGGTGATCTTTGTCGCCGGCGCGGGGGACGTTGCCTCGTCGTACTGCGCCGTTGCCCGACATGTGGGCGCTTTTGCCCCTCTCCTTCTCTACGATCGCACCGGTCTGGGACGCAGCGAGGACAGTCCCCCTATGTATCGTCCCGGTGCGACCCTTGCGGCTCAAGAACTACACATCCTCCTCACCAACGCGGACCTGCCTCCCCCGTACATCCTAGTCGGCCACTCCTACGGCGCCATCATCGCGCGGGAATACCTCCACTTATTCTCCGATGAAATCAGCGGCATGGTTCTAGCCGATGGCTCCACCGAACGTCAGCATGAGCTCTTCCAAGACCCCGAGCTAGACATCAACGCGGTCCTGGGTGATTTGAATTTCGCACGCGTGACGGGGCTACGGGATAGCGCGCAACTGTCTCGGGAGTAATGGCGAGCCCGAGCTATTGATATTGCGCGGGGGAGGGAGATGTGGGCAGCTGAGGGGAGGACGCTGGTGACAGTCTGCCAAACGCTGGGGGAGAAGGAGCAGTATCAGACCAAGGCGCTGGGGAATCGGCCGTTGTCGGTGATCCGGTGCCGTGGCTCGTTGGATTACCGACGGGTGTATGAGAAGGGAGTAGAGGCGGGGAATGGAAGTGAGAAGCAGCAGAAGGCGTTTTGGAGACTACTGGAGAGATGGGATGATGTGGATCGGGCGATGCAGGAGGAGCAGTTGGGGTTGTCGGGGCGGAGCCGGATGGTGTATCTGGGGGAATGTGGACATCAGGTGCATTTGGTGCGGCCAGACGTGGTTGCGCAGGAGGTGAGATGGGTGATGGAGGAGAGTTTCAGGGGGAGGTTGTGAGTGTGTCAAGCTGAATGACTGTAATGAGGAGTCATGTTCTGTCGATGAATAGATGGAACTGTAGTCCGGTGGCTGACACGGGGGGCTGGGTGAATGGCAGGGAGTGAGTCAGAGGATGACTGGGTGCAAAGTCTGTTTCTGCTGTTGTTGGTAGAGAAATGAGGTCCAAGCCAGAAAGCAGTGAAGCTATTCCAGGTGGTTCATAGTTCGCTTTGGCTGTCACGTCCCACCATACCCGATCAGGCAACCCCGGGCTTGGCGCCATCGCAAGTCGGCGTCGACTTTCTTTCCTCTCTTCCTTTCTCCTCTCCTCCTCTCCTCCCCTCGCTCCAGACCATCTCTTCTCCCTTCTGTGCTCTGCTACAGCTGATTAGCAGACGACTCGGTCCAAACAGACTCTCTCGGTTTCAACGAGAGGTTACATTGTCCTCATCTATCACTTTTCACATCACATCCACCACGTTGAGTCCCGCCGACTCGTGCGACAGAGTGAGTGCGCCCACCCCTCCACCTCTTCAGTCTTGATCATCTCCTAGCTCTGGCGCATTTGTCCGCGTGCTTTTGAGGGGGTCTCCTAGAATTCCTAGAAACACCCCCCTCTAGTATATACTTGTTTCAGATACCCTGCACGTGCCGATTATCCTATACATCTACAAGTTTGAGCCCGGTTCATCCCATGCTTGATCTTTTTCTGCGTTCTTGTCGCACACTATACACTGCACTTTACCTGCCTCTCTGCACCAGGCACATCGCACACCATCTACCCAAGCACATACTAACCATATCAGGCAATATAGCTCTTTATCGGACATTACCTATTACCACAACTTCCACCACCTCTGCCATGTCTTTGGACGCCAAGGAAATCGAGCTCCGGGCCAAGGCCGTGAACAAGGCCGCAACTTCCAATGAACCTCCCTCCACCATCATACCTCTGCTCAAGCAGCTGCAACAAGGGGTAAAGGCTACCGAGGACTTGCTGCGATCGACCCGCGTTGGTATCGCGGTCAACAAACTCAAGCAACACAAATCACCTGAAGTCGCCCGTCTCGCGAGCGAAATCGTCTCCAAATGGCGTCACGAGGTGAACAAACAAAAAGCCGGACCCTCCCCGGGGGGCAGCGGACGATCCAGCAGCTCCCCTCGTCCTCGAACCAACGGCACTCCCTCGGGCGGCACGACTCCCTCCGACAAGGCATCTAAGCTTTCGGTGGCCCCGGACAAACGCACATGGAAGGCAGATGGCGTGGACACGAACCAAACTGGCAATAGAATTCGCGACAGCTGCATCGGACTGATGTACGATGGGCTGTGTCTCAACTCGACTGAACCCCCACGGACTGTGCTGGCCAAGGCATCGTCGGTTGAGGCGGCTGCACTCAGCGCATACGGCCCGGAGACGAAGGAAACATACCGCACGAAGATCCGCAGTCTGTTTCAGAACCTCAAGAACAAATCGAACCCGTCGCTGCGCATTCGGGTGCTGAACGGCGACGTGACCCCGGAACATTTTGTCAAGATGACACACGACGAGCTGCGGTCGGCGGAACAGGAGGAACGGGACCGCAAGATCCAGAAGCAAAACATGGACAAGGCGATGGTGGCACAGGCGGAGCGGAGTATCAGTACGAGCTTGCAGTGTGGCAAGTGTGGACAGCGCAAGGTGACATATACGGAGGCGCAGACGCGCAGTGCGGATGAACCGATGACATTGTTTTGTACGTGTATGAACTGCGGCAAGTCATGGCGGCAGTGATGAGTGTATTGTTTGTATCTGGTTTATAATGTTGGTGTTGGGCTCTACGGAGCGAGGAGTTGCGGTTGTTTCAACAAGGTTATGTCATGTCATAGACTGAATCGACGTCATTCTACCTTTTACTACCTTGTGTCATTCACCATAATCCATCATACCCTCTCGAACACTATTCACAATATCTAGACCCTACCCATTCACAAAAACATCAACCACATCAACCACTACCCAACACCACTCAACACTATCCATCCACCCACCATCAAAAATGCCCTCTCCCTCCCCCTCCCCAAACACCAACACCAACACCAACACCAACACCCCCCTCGCCAAAGCCAAAAAGGCCGTCCACAATCTCCTAACCGCCTTCACCCAATCCCTCCCCCTCCCCACCCTCCTCTCCACATTCACCACCACTCCCGCCCCCCTAATCCACGAACACGGTCTCCCGACCCTCGCCCCCTTCCTGGGCCGAGACTTCGTCGGCCAAGACGGCGTACAAGAGTATTTTACTCTCGTGGGGGAGTTGTTGGGGTTCGAGGGGATGAGGTTTGAGGATGAGGGGGGGTGGGTTGTGGGTGATTTTGGTGGGGGGGATAGGGTGGTGGTTGTGGTGGTGAGAGGGTGGGCGAGGTTTTTTGCGAAGAGGACGGGGGAGGCGTGGTGGGAGGGGTTTGTTTATCGGTTGGGGGTTTGTCGGGATCGTGGGGAGGGGATTGGGGGTGAGGGGGATGGGGAGTGGAAGGTTCAGGAGTATCGCGTTTGGGCGGATACGGGGGCGGCGTATTTGGCTTTAAGGGGGGAGTTGAGTGGTTTGGATGGTTTGGGGAGGGATGGATGAATGATTGATTGATTGATTGATTGTCTGTTGTTTGGGGGTTGGGATTTGGGATTGTGGATTGTGGGAGGAGTGGTGGGTATGAGATGGATGGAAGTATGGGAGTATGGAAGTATGGGAGTATGGGAGTGTGAAGTATGGGAGTGTGAGGTGTGAAGTATCAAGCATGGAGTATGTACACGATAGGAGAAAAGAAGGTTAGGAAGAATTCACCACCTCCCAGTCAATCCATGCAACATTGCCTACTCTTCCATCCGAGAACAAAAACACCCGCTCGGGATCACTGTACCGTGCATACTCCTTGCTATCTAGCAGCACTGACACCTCGCTATCCTCCCGTCCTGTCAGGTTAAATCCCGGCCCATAGGCCTTGTACTCGGCCATCAGGGTCTCATTGGCAGTCCACCGATCCTCCCAGTTGATGTATCCCGACGGCTCGATGCTGCCGTCCTCGTATGTGTTGGCGAAGATGGACCGGTGCAGTGCGTTCCATGGCCGACCCAGGGCGCACGATTCCTTGATGTCTGGTGCGATGGACGTGTTGGCGGCTCGGACGGTAGAGTCGTGGATGTATACCCCGTAGTTGTTGGTGACGCTCGTGTTGGTACCCTTCCAGGCCGTGATGCCGCCGCCGCACGAGCGGAGGAGAATCTGCGATGATTGCACATACAGCGTGCCGAAACCGTACAGGAAGTCGGTTTGGCCGGCGAGGATGGACTTGTACATGTAGGCGGAACCAAGTTTGCCGATGTAGATCTGTTTCGGTTAGTAGAGTTCGGGAGAAGTGAAGAAGGGAAGGGACATACAGTATCCTGGTAGGAATAAAAGCCGCAGTAGTAGAATCCCCCGTTAGAGCGGCTGAAGCTGATGGCGTGCGCCGGGCCGGCAGAATACTCAGAAAAAGTGTTGCGGAAGTCGATGTTGTAGACGCGGAAGTTGGTGTTGCCAAACGGCGTGTCCGCGGGCACCGGGTAGCCCGTGGTACCAGACCCGGTCAAACTGGCATCAAGTGTCGGCGCAACGATCATCACGCTGAACCAGACATTGTCAATGCTGCCGGTGCTGTCTTGGTTGGCGCCGGCAAAGGTCAGGTTGACTGTGTTGCGCGCGGCGTCGGTCAGCGCACTGTGGTCTGGCTGCTGGCCCAGGAGGGTGATGGGACCAGCGCGTGTGATGTTGACTTGTTCATTGTAGGAGCCGGAGAGGAGAAGGATGATCTGGGAGGAGTTGTCGTTGGGGAGGGAGGAGATGGCCGCTTGGAGGCTGGTGAAACTGGACAGCGGATGGTCGGCGTTGGAGACAATGAGGGTGCCTGGGGGACACTGCAGGTCGGTTTGGCACTTTTCACGGGCTGCGGTGGTCAGAGAGCTCGAGGACGACTGTCTCAGAGCAGCCGAGTGCACCAGGATGGCCTGGAGGACCAGGAAAAGGCCGTAGAACAGCATTGTGTGGGATGGGGGATGGAATTGGTCGTCATGATGCCTGACATCCTTGTTGCCGTTTTATAGGGATCAACGGAATCCGGGGATGCGGGGAGTCAAGCTTCTGCACTGTGCCCCAGACGATAGCCACTGACTGACGAGGACCGAACCCTCCTCGGTAGGATCACCGTATGATGCAAACTTCCCCAGACGGCCGCCGGAGAAAAGTGGATGGCGCCGGAGAATTGCGTTCCACCTGTCGGGTTGGCGGAACTCGCCAGTTGGACCGCCGTTGATGGAGAGTCCTTCCGATGCGGTTGAGATGCAGTCTGGTCGGGCATATCTACCACAGTCAGTTAGTTGATGTGGATGGAGGGGTACAGCCAGCATGGTCCGATCAGCCTGGTTGTCGGCTTAATGCCTCATCGCTCGGAATCAGTCGTTGCTGTTCAATTCTCCGAACAGGCGGCAATGTCATCTTCCACATAGTTTCTAGGCATTAAGCTAGATCACCGTGACGGCCTCTTTCTCCATCTTTCCAGAGATACCTGGAAAGTTCCCGACCAGAACAACGTGCCCTAGCCTCCTGTATACCGGCCCGGTCCCCGAATCCACCCTGGACAAGCCGGCAATCACGCAACTCATCATCAGTCTCTGGGTCGTCCGTACCGATCGCACGAAAAGAATTCGCAATCCTCAATATCTGATCCCAAGCCGATACCTTCCGCTACCCGTCGGATACCCGCAAGGTAGGCCGGTATCGTCAGGAACCAAGGTTTCCTCCGTATCTTCTGATTCTTAGCATGCACAAATTATCTGTCCAATCTGGTCGATGAATTATCTGGTGTCCATGCATGGACGCCCAACACTCGGGGCCACAATGGATCTGCTGTCATCAGCTTGCTTCCAAAGGACTTGAATCCTTTTGGCGGCAGGACCCAGCTTTCATCGCCCAGTTCACATTGTAGGAAGCATGCTCCAAAATTGCTTGCAATATACTCATCCTTCATCACGACCTCCCAGCGTCTCGCTAGGACAGATATCGCGAGCAGCATGTCCTTTTCAAGACAAGTCAACTTGCGATCCGTATATTCAACCACAATTGCCACCGACTGACGACAAAGGTTTCCAGATCTGTCTCGAGTGCAGAGGGTTTGTCGGAACGTGGATCTCATCCGCGGATAGGACAGTCATGGTGAATAAATTCAGTCCCATCGGGGAAGATTCACGTCCATTCATGCAGTCGAAACAGTCCTAGAAAGCTGTCCGTACCCAAAACTGAAGACCTGCGGTGCAAGAATGCGTTCCTGCATGACCCATGTGTGGGACCTAAGGGGCTGTTTGTAGAGAAAATCGGCATAGACATTTCAGAATAACCACGCACTCCCCGCTATTCGATAGGAATGCAGTCGATGCCAACTCAAAGGGCAAGGCCGATTCGGGTGGATATCCACCCAGGCAGCTTTGATGCGAGTTTCCCCTCAAGCAAGATAAATTCAAGATGCTGTTGGAATACATATCTTGAATTCTGGGACATTCGGAGAGTCACTCTTCATTGAAAGCCTGGTCTTGGATGATACATAGAGCGTCATCCAAAGACAGCTAATCTGTATTCCGTCCAGAGGGCTTTGGATGAAGCGTGGCGCTTCCTGGAACAGATAGGAATGCGAGAGATGACAATGCCTTTCTTAAGCGCATTTAGTGTTGAGTCTTGTAGGCAAAGGAATGCTTGTAGATGTCAATGGATATGGGCAAGTGAGGACATGGCTCCACCCCCAAATCGAGCCCCTCTGCCTTTTCCCATGAAGGGGTGCAGATATAGCATCCCAGTTCTTTGGCAGCGACAAATGACTCCAGAGTAGCGCTCGTAGCTGAGCCATCTTTCTCGCTCTGCGGTCCCTTTCCTTGGAGCAAAGCAGTGCATACCTCGCACAGCATGGTCAGCACTTAATTTAGCCCGCAGCACTGGAATGGGGTTGGCAGCAATCAGTACCCCGTTTTGTGATACAATGAAATTCTGATAGATCTCGGGTTGTCTTCACGGATGCAAGTGAATGATAAATCTATGCAACTCCAATGCCAGTCAGGATCCCAGGTAAATCCACCATCTCATGGCAGATCGAGAATCGAAGTGCGATGAAATCATAACTCAAGACGTATCGTAAGCAATGTTAGGATGAACTGGAATGAGCTCTTCCTCACATGGTGGCTGTCGCGCTCATGGTCAGAGTATCGGAGTGGCAGCCTGAGGCATCCAGGTGGGATGGGAAGCACCCCTCCATCTCATCGCATCGCATCTCAATTGGACTCCAACCAGACAAACAACGAAATTGACCAGGGCAATCGCGCAAAGAGAAGCCTCCACAGATACGCCCGATAGTACCATCCGTATCAGCCACTCCCCACAGGCATTGCCCAAGACCATCGAACGATATCGGCCCCCAGACCAAGACAGATAAGCCGACTCAAAAACGCGTCAGACCAGGCGCGATAGGATGGGTTGATGATAGGATGGCGATACGAGGGCGCGTTCGGACCAAAATCAATAGTAGCTCTGGTGGGATCCACCTCAGGGCATCGTCATCCCGAAGTTGAGGCGCAAAGTCAACAACTGGCGTCGGGCGGTGTCCGAAGGAACGGCTGGAGGTGAGTGAGTGGTGATGACTGGTGAAACGGCCAACCCGTGCCCCCTGACTCCAATTTACCCGGGTCCACCGCACACCCAGAACTTGGTCCGGCGGGGGACCGTGACTGTCCCAGAGGGTTGGTTGCTCGGCTAACTGGTCGGCAGTATGTCGGAAATGAAGCAGTCGTTAATGCGAAGCTGATCTTATGAACTGTGGAAAGATTTACTGAAGATTTACTCAAAATTTACTGAAATGAAAAGAAATAATTGTGAACCCTTGATTGACTAAATTTACCACTATTAATGTCATACATACATGTAAAGAGAAAGGAAATTGACTCTATAACTAGAGACAAGGTAATAAGAAAAAAAAAGTCTATAATACGGGTAAAAGGTAGCCGGAAGCCAGCTCATGCATGTATGCGCAGCAAGTGATATCCAGGTCGGATGGTATTAAGGAGCGCAATCAAGCGTTTACTCATCCTCTTCGACCTCAGCGCGGGCTCCGAGGGTGTAGCGGGTCTTGCCGTGGGCATCAACCTCGTGCTCGATGGCCAGCTTGGACAGGTGGCCAAGCAGGTTCTCGATCTGGGTGTCGGCGCGGGAGCGGGTCTTGCGGCCAAGGTTGTCGAGGAAGGGCACGATGGTGAGCAGGTAGTAGACAACGGCAATGATGATGGTGACACCAATGGAGTAGCCCCAGATGACAACGACGGTGACAATGTCAACGTGGCCGTTCTCGGTGAAGTAGGCGTGGTCAGCGGGGGAGGTCTGCAGGGCAGCACCGCCGGAGAGCCAGCCGAAGACACAGAACAGGGTGGCGAGCACATCGACAATGAAGATGGCGCCAACCAGCTGCCAAGAGGGCCAGGTCTTACCACCACGGGTGACGAAGATGAGCCAGTTCTCGGTAAGGGCAATCTCCAGGAAGAGGATCTCCTGAGGGGAACCCCAGTTCTGGATGATACCACCGTTGTCGAGGAAGAGGGAAGCACGGATGATCCAGGTGGCACCGGCAAGGAGGATACCAAGGACGATGGAGATGACCCAGATCTTGGGCAGCTGCCACTCGACGGGGCGCTGTTCGTAGTGGGCGTTGTCGTAGGCAATGGCGATGGTGGCCAAATCAGCGAACAGGGCGATGAAGACAATCAGATCGGCACGGACGGTCTCGTTGATGATGATCATGGAGGTAACCAGGTAGACCTCAAGGTGGAGACACAGGGCAATACGGTACTGAATGTAGGCCTTCATACGCTGGAAGATCTGACGGGCAAGCTTGATGGCATCGACGATGGTGGAGAGACCGGGGGCAAGGAAGACAATATCGGCGGCAGCCTGGGCAGCCTCGGTGGAACCCTCGACGGCAATACCACAGTCAGCCTTCTTGAGAGAGGGAGCGTCGTTGACACCGTCACCAGTCATGGCAGTCAAGTGACCACGCTGCTGGAGCATCTCGACGACCTGGTACTTGTGCTCGGGGAAGACCTCAGCGAAACCGTCAGCCTTCTCGACGAGGTCGTGCTGGGCAGAGCCAGCGAGACCACCGTGGATCAGCTTCTCGGAGTCGTAGACCTTGGTGCTGAGAGCAAGCATCTTGCAGGTTTCCTTGGCAATGGCAAGAGCATCACCAGTCAACATCTTAACGGACAGACCAAGGTGCTGGGCCTCGGCGATGGTGTGGGCAGTATCCTCACGAGGGGGGTCGAACATGGGGTACATGCCGAGCAATTGCCAGGGCTCACCCTCCTTCTGGACGGCGACACCGAGGGAACGGAAACCACGGCGAGCGAACTCGGCGGACTTCTCACGGAACTGGTTGGCCTCCTCCTCGGAGCACTGGGACATGTTCAGGATAGCCTTGGGGGCACCCTTGGCGCAGACGTAGCGGACACCATCGCAGGTACAGATGGTGGTGATACGCTTGGAGACGGGGTCGAAGGGAGTGTACTTCTCGGTGACCCAGTTGCGGGCGAGAATCTCACGAGCCTTGGGGTAACGACGCAGGGTCATGATGGTGACCTTGTCAATGGGGTCGAGGTTCTTGATGTTGTGGTTGGAGGCGATAGCAGCGACAGCCATCATCCAGTTGATATCAACACCCTCGTTAACGTAGGGCTCGCGGATGGAAAGCTGGTTGGCAGTGAGAGTACCAGTCTTGTCAGAGCAAAGAATGTCGACACCAGCCAGGGACTCGATGGCAGTGAGCTTCTGGACGATAGCCTTCTGCTCGGCGAGGTAGGCAGCACCGACAGCGAGGGTGGTGGTGGTGACGACGGGGAGACCGACGGGAACACCGATGATCAGGAGAATCAGGGTGTAGTGGAGCAGGTTGCGGTCATCGTTCTCGGGGGTGGCGATCTTGAGGTGACGGTAGAAACCACCGATCCAGGCAGCGAGAATCCAGAACATGACGAGAACGAGCAGGGTAGTACCGATGTTGTCCATGACAGCCTTGAAGTGACCGGAGTCCTGGGCACCCTGGACGAGAGCAGCGGTCTTACCGACGAAAGAGTGGCGAGCAGTGGCGGTGACGATGGCGTAGGCCTTACCACGCTTGCAACCGGTGGTGTAGTAGCAAGTGTCGGCCATGTACTTGTCGACAGCGAGAGATTCACCAGTGATGGCGGACTGGTCAACGGCAACGAGGGAGACACCGGCACGAGCCTCAATGCCACCATCGTCATCGTCCTCGTCCTCCTTCTCCTTGAGAGTGTCGTCACCAACGGTGGCGAGGTACTCCTTGTAGGTCTCGAAGTTCTCGGGCTTGTCGTAGTCGCAGATGAGGCGGATATCGGCGGGGACGACGGTACCTTCCTCGATGACGATCTAGAAACGACGGAGATTAGCCAATATTCCTGGGGTAAAGGGGGTGTGCGCGCGCGCAAGCAAGAACATACAATATCACCAGTAACCAATTCACGGGCAAGGATCTCCTGTTCCTGTCCATCACGGATGACAATAGCCTTCATAGCAATATCACCCTTCAGGGAAGCGACAACGTCGGCAGCCTGCTTCTCCTGGTACCAACCGACGACAGCGTTGAGCATAAGAATACCAATGATGACACCGAAATCGATCCAGTCACGAAGACCGGCAGCGAGAAGAACAGCCAATTCCATAACTAGACATTGTTAACGATCACTACCCCAGATCATCGGGAGGTTATCATAGGCTTACCATAAAGAATAGGACCACGGAAGTAACCAATGAACTGCACAAAGAAGTTGGTCTTCTCAGTGGTCAGCTCGTTCCAGCCAACGCGCTTGCGACGAGACTCGATGTCGCTGGAGCGCAGACCGGAGCGCATGTCGGTCTCGAGCCAGTCATCAGGGCAGACGAAGCCCTCCTCCGCACCATCGCTCTTCTTTCCGAAGAGAGAAAAGCCCTTCTTCTTCTTGCCGGCACTCGCGCCGCCGGCGCTGGCAGTCGAACCGCGACGCTTGTCTGGGGCGGTCGAAATGTAACGGTTCAGGGCGGCATACTCGTCGAGACCGGCACCATCATCGAGTTGAGGGGCGCGAGAATGGTCACCATTCTCGACGTCGGGAGCATAGGAAATCCTCCGCTCCGCCATTGTTGCTACGGCTCACACAGCCTTCGAACCCAACGATATGAGCAGACGCAAACAAAAAATGGCAGGAATGGCAAGAGTCGGATAATCCTATGAAGAAAAGAAGAAGAGAAGGGAAGGGAGAGCAGGGAGAATGTACTCTTTAATATTTGGGGGTGGGCGGCCTTCAATTGCACGGGACCAGACAAACACGTCTCTAAGCTCCAACGGGCGACCTTCCCTGTGCGTAAGCCCACTTTTTTCCATTTGCTTTTTTTTGCCTTCTCCCGATTTATTATTTTTTTTGGGATTATTTTATTTTATTTTTTTTTCGCGTTTGATTTTTTCCATTTTCTTTTTTGTCAAAACCCTCGCCCGGTCTAGTTCTTGGCCGGGAGCAGTAGCCACTTGATCGAAAGTTCGCTGTCCCTGGTAAGGTAAGGTTGGTGACTGGACCCACTTTTTGCCTCCCACGCACACACCTGGTCCTGCTTAACGGGACGCATCGCTAGTGCCGACAGGGAATTGGGGACGATTTTTTGTTTTTTGTTTTTTTGTTTTTTTATTTTTCCCAATTCCGCTATTTTTCCATTACCCTCTCTGGCCGTCCAGCCCAGTGCCAAGTGGGCCCTCATCCCGCATTGAGTTTAGCTTAGGCCGTGGAAAAACTCTGACCTTTCCCAGATGGTCACCAATGGTACGGCACCTTACGCCGTTCGCCTTCCCATTTGTCTCTGGAGTCCTTTGGACGGGCTCCCATGACCGGCAGCACTGTGCCGAGTTCGCCCCCCTCCCCTCCTCCACCTCTTCTCGCTCGCTCGTTCCCTACAAGTTACGGAGGCCGTGAGCGAAAATCCTGGGGAGGGCCGTCCGTACGCACCCGATACGTCCATCGGAGCGAGATTTTTCCCTTTTTCCTCGGAGTTGGCCATGTCTCTGCGGGCTGGGTCTGCCAGTGTCTGGTAACGGCGCCGTACGGGGGCCGACCGTGGACGGCTCTCTCGGCCAGCGTGGGAAAGAATTCCTTACCGTACGGGCGTACCGTGTGAATGGCCATTTTGCCGCGTGCGGGAGGGTGGCCCTCGTTAATTTTCCTGATCCTTCTTTTTTCTCTCTTACTATGCGCGATTTTTTCAGCTGGTCGCCGGGCTCTCGCGATTGATGAGAGTAATAATAATCAACCATCCCAATCATACTACGGCGGTTGGTGGTTTTAATCGGGAGTGCGAGGCCGAGACCAACAACAGGACGAGGAAGAGAGGGGACCCGACGAGACTATCAGAGAGTCACCAGCAATCATTGGCATATTCCTTCTTGTGTACTATGTAGTGGTGGTGGTAGCACCTGGCGCCCGCGATGACATCGGGCTCCATAGTTTGTGTCGTTCCCTTGCAGAAAAGAAATGATCGGTTATCTCCCAGACGAGACATACAGCTGAATCAGCGTGTCTCTTATTGCTGCGAAAAACCTCCGATGGGGGAATCCTACTACGGGAGGTGCTGGGGTGACGGGGTTTCCCAGGGCCGTCCTACCCGATCTTGGAACCACGAGCTGAGCCAAACGGGAACGCAAGGGGCGATTCCCAAGGCCTTGGATGATACCAATTCCGGCCATGCAGGGTCAAAACATCGACCTTTGTTCGGCGCCGTTCAACCTACGGGGAGGAACTGACATCATGGTCGCATGTCGGCGACGCTGTCAGGCCATCCTTGGGAATGATGATTCATGTTGGTGATGATCGTGCCGACTCGGGATAGGACTCAATGCCCGGGAAGAATGAGCCGGCTTCGTTTGCTTCGTGCTTCGTGCTTCGTGCCTGGGGGGGGGGTTATGTCAGCAGGATTATTTCTCGGGCGCCGTCATTTGTTATCGAAGGTTACCAATATTACTTACGCACTCGTTATCGCCTACGCACTTCCCGGTGTTGTCCCCACGCCCTGGCCCTCTCTCTCTCCATAGTCGATGTTTCTCATCGCGCACTAACGCCAACCCGGAGTCGATCGTCTTCCCATTTCCCACCCATCCTGTGAGCGTGTGACGACGGGGCCGCCTCCACCCTCCTTATTTACGGCGCGCCAATCCCATGCAGCTTGCCCTGATTGAGTTTCATCCGATTTCCTCTCGTGGGGAGCGTAGCTCCATCCGTGAGCGTCATTTTTGTCTGACTGGTTGACGTCGGGATGAGACTCCGCCGACTAGGTCCTGACTCCAGTCTGGGATCATTGGGTGATTGCTATCAAGTAAGATTACTATCATGCGTTATTGATTAGTTGGACAGCACGCCTGGAGCGATAGCTAGCCATAATGAGGTATGCTGTAGACCATCGGATTCGAATCGAGGAGACAAATCGAGAATACTTTCTGGGCCTCCGGCAATCGTTTTCGGGGGCAACATACCAGCCGATGGACCGCAGATAACCCGTGAGGACCTCCACGTTGCGACATTTTTCTCGATTCAATTTCCTTTTTCTACGAGGCCATCTGGTTGACAGTTTGGCTGAGGAGGCATGCATGCATGGCCACGACTGAGCTAACCAAGATTCTGCATATTCCTCAGATGGTTGCGTCTATCAACTAACCTTCCGTACCGATCCTACCCGTGCTCCAGCTATCTACTATTGCCTAGATAGTGCCTGGACCATCCGATATCGTCTCGGGGAAAAGCGTCATTTCACCCCAACCAGGCAATTGCCCATGCCATGGTCTCCGGAATTCCCAGGATATTTCCCATTTCTCGTAGGAAGAGTCCACGGAAGACCCGAAAACGCATGGTACTTCCACATTATTGTTTTGGGGGGGGTGGGAGGGAGGGTGGGCACGGATGACAAAGATATGCATGCATGCATGGCATTAATCCACCCAGCACCACGTAGCCCGCCCGCGCCCCAGATCGCCTGACAACGTACATATGAGATTTCCAGTATATTCTGCTCTTGGGCATTTTAACTTTGGGGATGTTTGTTTGTTGGTGGTTGTGAACAAGGAAATCCCATGTTCGTGACTCTCCGCATCTTCATAAGCTTCAGCGCACATAAGGCTTGTCTTGGACAAATGCCAAGATGATCCCCTCCTCCACATTGGGGGGTGTCCGAATCCGGATGTCTGGATGGATGGATGTGAGCTACGTGGAATCTTGGCTGGAATCGGAGTTGATGGTCTACCTCATATTTACTATTCTCTTGGCTCAATAATATACCATGTCCCAAGCAAACAATCCCTCACTATTGCTACAGCCTTACGAAGATCAGGGAATAAACCATCATCAATACGATACCATTTGGCTTTGCTTCTTTTCCAAATAAACAAACTTCGGGAATAACTTAGATAACCTAACTTACTCCGTACCACAACACAAGTGACAGTGACACATACACACACACACCGTACTCGTAGAATAATGTCATCCGCCCGGTCTGGATCTTCATCCCCAGAACCTCCATCATCCACAATCCATACCTCACCTGCAGAACCACCTCCTCCGATCCGTATCCGATAATCCATCCCCAATGCGCCAGAAACAGACATGGATCCATTCACGCGAGCTCCCCATCCCTGTTCCCTTTCCTCCGACCCCCATCCCCTTATGGCAGATGGCTGGCTGGATGGGATAGACCGGCCGATCGACCCGTGGGGAGAGCTCCCTCCATCCCACCGACCGACCAGCAACGTCGTAGTTACTCCATATACCAACCAACATGCAACTAACCTCACCTACGGGCGGTAATTCCGCTCCGTTATTCTCACCGTGACGCTTTTTCTGGAGTAAGCCCGAACTTAATCCCTAGCCGGTCCGAATTAAGTAAGATCATTACACTCCTCCCCAGCTCCGTATAGCCTTACCCCATCAGGAATCTCACGTAGCTCACTTATCAGAGAAATCCAAACGAAACCGCGGAACCCGCACCACTTACCCCCGGGAAAACTCACTAAGCCCAGACCGTCCTAGGTAAATAGGTCCCAGGTACCTAGACTATTACTGTTCAGGTAGGGGAGACGGAGGTAGATTGCCGGTGGGATGGATTTCCCTGACGAATAGGATCGTGTAAGGCGTATGTTACTCCTTAGCTATCCTATCTGGAGGTACCTTACCCCATAATCCCATATCATGAGGTGTGATTGTTTGGGAGCTATGGGATGAGCTATGATGATGCTATTCCTGAAGCTATTCCCATTTTTCTTTCTGTGAGTCACCTCTCTCCTACTATCACTATGCTATCTATCACCGTATCAATGAATTGCTCTATCTACTCTGTACTACTCGGTACATAATAAATTAATGTTGGAGTAAATGAGCTCCTACCCAGTACTCAGTACTCCGTACAGCCCGTGCACAACACCAATCCGGGGATTCTCACCGGCGGTCGCGGTCGCATCGCATCACCGTACAGTTGCAGCCCGGGGGACAACTGAACCTGGGGCAACTCCGTACTGTAGACTAGGAATGTCGCATGTAACGCAACCCACGTCAGCCAAGAAAAACCCAACGCCCCTCTCCCAACCCCAGCCATCTGGAAATACGAAGGATTCTATTTCTGGGGAGGAAGGGAAATAGTAGGGGTCACTAATCATCGGGGTAGTAGAGGTTCAGGTCAGCTGGTTACTGTTCTGGGTGATGCCATGCCCCTCCCCCGACCAAGGTCGACGGCATAGCTACCATGGAGTATGACTATCTCCAGTGCCTGGATTCAGAAGCAGTGGATTGGTGCTAACCGAAGTGGAGTGGGTGGGTGGAAATAAGGGCTGGTGAGGCCGTCCCCCGTAATATGGACTCCGTCGTAGCGCGGAAACTAACACTAGTACCTGGTACCTCGCCTAGTCGGGAAAGTACCTTGCCTGACCAGTGACCACTGCCGATGGAGAGAAGAGCTCCCCACATGAAACCGTGGAACTTGGGTTTCGGTCGGGATGTCAGTCCCTTATCCAGCTCGTGTAGGATGATAGATGACCATTTTCTAGGTGTTTATACGACGGTATACTCGAGGTGAACGAGTCAACAGACAGTCAAGAATCCGATAAAGTTACTGTCTTGAATTCTACATGGACACGTGAGTACCAATGAAGAGGAAAAGAAGAGCAATGACCCAACCCGAGGCTAAGACCATAACGCGGACATTATATCCCGCATGGGGCCTGAGCAAAGAGTGAGGCTATTCGACTACTAAACTACTCGGTCATTCTCTCCAGTGACCGAGCAGTCCGGAGTAGTCGACCGGAGTACGGAGTAGTCGTCCTGGACTAAGTCACTTTAGTCATGCTTATCGGCTGGTCTGGTTGGTTGACCATACCCAGTCGGGCAACACGTCGCCACCGGACCGCCAACTGCACGGCCAAGTGAGGGGCAGCCCTTCTGACCGCATCGAACCCGCAGATTTACCCTTCTCGACGTTTTCTAGAAGCCTTCCACTGGGTCCCTGTTCCAGTTAGCTGCATTCTGTGGTCCTCTCATGACCGATTCGCCGCTTCCCTTGGGGAAGGAGGGGGTTCGAGAACCTTTTTTTGCCTGAACGTTCAGAATTTTTCTGGGGCTGACAGAATCATCGGATGTCGGCAGCAGGGTGGCACTTTTGAGGGGTCCAGGCTGATGGGCTACGTCATAACTCGGCAGTCCCGCGAGGGAAATCGGGTAAAGTCTTGTGGTGGTGGGATTGTCGCCATTATTGATTTGCCCTGGGGCAATCTGCCAATAATTAATGCGACTTTTTGTTCCTCTGCGGGCTGGAACCTGCGAGGTCAAGTTTTGTTGGCTTAGGCGCTAACCTGTCTTAGGAAGGATGGTATGAGCCGTGTATAAATGACGGGTGAGACAATTATCCGCACGAGGGGAACGCGTGTGGACGCGTATGACGGATACCAGTGATACGGGCGCGGTTAGGTAATGGCACAAGCCAATTGTCCGCGCACTAGACGCTAGGCTGGTTCTTGGCTTTCTGGTACCTACAGTAGTATGATAGGAATCCTCCCACTCACCGACGTTAATTGCGAAATCCAGGTCCGATCCAGTTAGCGGCCCCCAATAATGATACTAATCATCGTCCCAAGTGCGCGACTACGCCGGCCTTCCCCACCAGGCGATCGCCCGTGCCAAGCTGTCTCATCGAGGATCCTGGTGAGGGATTTTCTGTCCTTCTCAGTTCTCACCCGAGGTTCGTCCTCATCGGACCTTTGCGGTCGAGGTACTGCTGCAGATGTCTATCACTGAAGCTGCTCGTGTGCCAAGCAGTATTTTTTACGACCTATATGTCTATCTACGGAGTACGGAGTTCAAGTTATTATTGGCATGCAGTATGCCCAGCTACCTATGCAGTACTCTGTCCGCAGTACCTAGTAGGTACCCCCACGGGAGCTCCGAATGCAGTACCAGGAAGCGCCATCGTCATTCGCCAACGGCCAGCCGTCCCAGTTGATATTAGTCTGGCAATTTGACGAAACCACTACTGCAGCGACAACGACTCAGCTCACTTAACCATTTTGACACCTCCGGAGAAGACTTGCTGCGCGCCCGACAGTATGAGAGATTTTCACTTCATTTCCTGCCGCCCCAGCCCAGCTGCCAGGTGGCCCCCGTATGACGCGCAGTGCAGAAAAGCACTGGCCGATAAAAGGGTTAGAGTAATCTCTCCGTTGCTGTGCGAGTGCTTGCATCGGGTTTAGTCCCGGGGGATTTCTACGGTCGGCATGCAGCTATTTTCGTTATTTTCCGTGTGAGCAGTTACCTACGTACCCAAGTAGGTGCGCGGCAAGCCGGATGGTAGTGTGCCTCACTGCCTATCACACGCGACCGGGGTGGTATCTCGTACCTACTAGTTAGTAGGTAAGTACTATGTAACTAGGCCCTGGCTAACTACTGTGGCAGTCGACTAGTCAGGTCTGGAACGGATATCGGCATCATAATGAGCAGCTTATCTCGTAGCTACCCTACTATGTACTACCTAGGTAGTAATTCATTCGCTCACGCCCCCGACTCCCCAACCCGGTTAGTACCACCCAGTCAATAACACCCTGCGTTAGACTCTCGGCCTTTTGCTCGGCATATCGGTCATCCAGTCATTCAGGGTAACGTCCGACCATGACACGGCAATCGGCACGGGTGCCGTTGAGTGCAGGACGCAGTCCAATTATCCCTTCCATGGTAGACGACGTTATCGGGTAGGAACCATGGTACAGTCGGTAGTCGGTTGATTTGACGAAATGATTTGATTTGATTTGAAGATTTTTCGGGTGTGGTGGAGGGGGTGTGTGTAAGGCTGAGGGATTTTTCTACTAGGTACCTACTAGGTATCTACACAGGACCTACCATCTAATTATGATGGAGATTATGATGGAATCAAAGGTAGGTATGAGACTTGTGGCTGTCACTGATGTAGTCGTTTCATAATTCTTTCATGGTGAGAGAGTTAAAGTTTGGCAGACCCAGTGCTTCAGAAAGTATATCCTACCGTTTTACGTGCTACATATGTTTCAGTGACAAAGGAGATGAAGGATGGATGGATGGATGTTGCCAAGGGATCATCAGCATGGATTAGGTGGTAGGTTGGTAGTAAGTTCTTTGTATGTATACTTCCCCGCATATACATCTGCCTGTACGGAGTGGCTTTATTCTGTGGTTACGGTTGCAGTTGCAGGATGAAACCATCCACAAGGATGAAGTGCCACACATACCAAATAGGGTATTTCTTTCAGGTTTTGTGTCTGTTGTTTCATCTCTCTTTCTCTCTCCCTCTGTGTGAGTGTGTGAGTGAGTGTGAGTGAGTGTGTTTCAGTATCTATCCTGACTCAGTACCTACCTACCTACCTACCTACCAAAGTAGTAATAACTCCATCTGCACTGCACGTAACCCACCTCCAACCTCCAACCTACACCTACCTACATAAAAAATAACAATAAGAATAAGAAGAAAAAGTACCAGGAACCTACTTCCGGCACCGCACCGCACCTCGACCAGTTTCACACGACCCCAAACTCAAACTCAAAGTGACAGAAACCAAACAGGGCAAGTCAAACGAACACTTAAGTTTCTTTTCTTCTTTTCCCCTTCTAGATGCAAGTAACACAGAAGAAGATAAACTATCGCTCGGAGAATAACCACATGTATTGTATGTATGTATGTATGTATGTATGTATTACAGAAGATAGATAATTTGTAGATCTTTATCTGAACTTACTTTTTGTGTACGGAGTACCTACTTATGTATAGGAGATGTGTGATGTATGATGTGTGATATGTGTGGTACCTGCATATGACATCAGATTTGCTTACTCCTGAGTGAGCCCAGCAGAGGAAGTAAGTGATTAAGGTTATTACTTGAGGATGGTGAGACAGTAGTCAAGTAGGTACTTCTGGGTAGATAGGTTAGGGATATGGATGACTTGGCGGGATAGAGTTTATCCTATCCTTTCGTTTGCTTTCTTCAGGGTTGAGGACGGACGGACCTACTGTATATAGAAAGAATGGTAGATAGACGATGAGAGTATACTCCGTAGGTAAGTAGACGAGATGAGTACGGAGTCCGGAGTACTAGTATCAAAAGATCGACCGTTCATCAGGGGGTTACGTATTTACTTACTTGGCTGATTGTTGGCTGGCTGGATACTTACCTACTTACATAGTAAATGCCAAGTCCAAGTCCAAACAACTATTACTTTTCCTTTTTTTTTCCCCCTTCTTGAATAAGAATAAGAATAAAAGCATCCGGAGTATCTATGATATACTTTGATACTCCAAAAGCATCCCCTAGTACATACATACTAGTAATATCAAATCCAGATATACTTTAGGAAATAGATATACTTTTATACAATAGGACTAGTAAACAGATAGTAAATAATAAACAGTCGCAATCGCAAAAACGTGACGCCGTGGTCGGTCTTCGTCCACCCAAGCCAATAGTGGTGCAGATTACTTTTTGCCAAGCGGGAGATGTGCACTGCAGCTCCAGCAAGGCGAGGCTTGGCATCCCTTTATTTCTTTTGAAAAGGGTAGTAGGGATTATTATGTGGGAGGGAGGAAGGGTAGGAACAGGTGGGCTAATTTTAGCTGGGGGACTGACTGGATTTTGGGTATCTTATTCTACTTACTTAATTGTCTGGTGGTGGTGTGTGTGTGGTGTTAAACAATGGGATAATGATTGGGGGGACCAGGGGGGCTTTGTTTACGGAGTAACTACGGAGGAACTACTTACGTGGGATTTATTTACTTTCATTTCATTTTTCATGTTAATTCTCGTATATGATAAAAAGATCTATAGTAATAATAATGATGTAGACTATGATGTGATGTGATGTGATGTGATGATGTAAATAATAAACAAAGAAACCAGCAAACAAACAAGGATATATACATTCCCACCCATTCCGAATTCCCACTGTTCTTCACACTACCCCATACTATCTACCCCATAGTTATCCCCATGATACGAAAACAAACACAGCCCCCCAAAACAAACACAAACACCCCCTTTCTTCCACTTCCCACATCACGGAAAACCCCGCCAAGCCCTGCCGTGCATTCCTCCCTTTTATTGTCTTGGCAGTTAGCACAAGGGGGGGTGTCGGGGTCGGAGAGAGAGAGGGAGAGGATCGGAGAGTCGGAACCTTCATGCACCGCCCCTCCCCCTCCCTTCCTTCCTTTCATCTGCAACCGACGGGAGGAATCCATACCTAGGTAGGTAATGTATGACGATAACCGACTTCAGGGGAATGGATTAGATTGGATTGGGAAACACAAACTTGGGGAGTGCAGTGCCGTGCCGTGCGCAGCAGATGATCATCCTCATCATCGTTAAGGAAGTTTGTTTTTGCATCATACTTGGCCTAGCTTACCGATCAGGTGAGTGTGTGTGTGTGTGTGAGTGTGAGTGTGAGTGAGTGTATGGATAGAGTTTTGGTTTCGGGGCGTAAGTTTACTTGGCGTATACTATCTAACTCCATCCATAGAATGGATGGATTGGATGGATGGGTGGGTGAAGATAAGGGTGAAGAGGTGGTAATTATGATTACCTACTAATTAATTAATCGGAGAAGAAAAGGGAAGGAAAGTAAAGGGAAGGGAAGGGAAGGACTTGGCGCATGCATGCGTGCGTACCTTTGGCTCGGGGTGTATTTACCTACTACTATGCAAAATGGAATTATGATCGTGGGATTCTACGTCATGATTAGGCTTTGCAATTTACATACATAACATACATACCTACTATGCTTATGTATGTATCTCCTGTGAATGAAAAAGATACTATACATATTACTACATGTAAGAGGGTGTGTGTGTGTGTGCAGTGGTGTATTATGCTATTCACACTGCATGAACACCAACCTACCCTACCTACCCAGTAAGAATAACAGGAACAATACATACACACACACAGTACTTAGCAAGATGGTTACACACACAACCAACCAACCACCTCCTCTCCCCAAGTTCCCACGCATGCACATACATGCAGGATGCAGTATGCAGCACGCATCACGTCCCCGATCCAAACCAAACCAAACCAAATCAAATTTCCCCACGAAGCAAACCCCAATAACTTAATTTTTTTTAAGGTGCAGGAGTCACGTCGGGGGGTTTGTGCCCGATGGGGTGCTTTTGCAGATATTGGTTGGGATGGGTTGATAGGTGTGGTTGACTGGTGGTGGTGAGTGATACGGTAAAGGGAGGGAGGGATCTTGGCGGTATGGAATGTACGTGCGTATGTATGTGCTGTAGTATGTATGTATGTATGTATGTCGGTTGCTTGGAACTGGGCTGTGGTATGTTGCATTGGATGGAGGTTGTATGGATGGATGCATTGGCTGAGTAGGGATTTGGATGGTGATGGTGGTGCAGTGGTTGTTTGTGGGCGTTGGATTCATCATATGAGGTGTATGGGTGAGGTCGGTGGAATGATGGTTAAATTACTACTAGTAGCGTTGGGCTGGGTATATTCTGCTTGGTTGATGTATGCCATTACTAGAACTGGTATGATGTTGTGTATATGTGGAATGAAATATATAGTCTAAATGATGCGTGGAATATATCTTCGTGCTTTATACACTCAAGTGGCACTCTTGATTGAAAATACTCCAGATATATATCTAATCCTGTAAATATCTTCGAAAGTTGATCCATATCCATGCACAATGAGCCTTAACGATGCCCAGATAATGAATGAATGTCCGCAGGATGTCAACATACTCATCCAACGGAAGCCCTGAAGGATACTATTGGGTATCGACGTGATTAATCTGACGAGCCTATCGAGTATGTCGTGATCTCATTGCCTGATTACGCACCAGGAACATGCGTATCCACTGACATCGCCGCTGATGCCATGAATCCAGACCATGACTGACCATATGAATCGCCAAATGAGCATATCCAAGGCTAGAACCGTGTCATTTCATGTCACCATGCAGACTGTCGTTCAGACCATATGCATCGCAGGCCTGCAATTAGAGCTGCTTTAGACTCGATGTCCTCAGACACTGCTAGCAGTCAACAATACCAGGTTGGTATCTGCAAACACTGCTAACATTCAAGAATACCATTGACATTTCGACGCCTCTGGCCCTAGTCATCTGCCCCATCACGACAACTCCGTCACATCGCCTAGAACTTAATCCTCATACCCACCGAACACGGCACCATAGCCCCAGGCATACACCCCTTAATAGCAAACTTCGCCCTCCAACCCGTACAATGTCCCGGAAGAACAACCGCCGGATCCAATTTCCTCAGATCCCTAACGGTGCTCTCCATCTGCGACGTCTCGCTAGTCGCAAGATGGAACCCGCCAATGATAGCATGAAGAGGCACATCATCATCATCATCCAGCAAGTCCACCGCATGTCGAGCACAATTCACCACTCCCGCGTGACTGCACGCAGTGAATATTACAATCCCTTTCCCTAAGCATTGTCAGATTCGCTCACATCATCAATGATATAAAAGTACTAAAACTCACCTTTGAGATTACACATCAGAAACCGCTCATCGGAGATCATCTCATCTGAGAACCAGTCCCCTTCGTCTTTGTCATATCTCATTCCGCCCTTTAGACCTGTCTCGTAGGGTGTTCGGCGGGGGATTTCTCCGGAGATGTAGAAGAAGTCATCTAGGATTGTGTGGCCCTCTGTATACTTCTTCACTATACCCCCTGCTTCTTCGAGTTCCGCGAATGTAGGATCTGCCTGTAGAGATATAATCTTCTCCCCGATAGCCATACCCCGATAGTCTGGTCTATCGGGATGTAGATCAATGGTCGGTTTCGTAGAAGAGCCAGTTGCTTTCTTCGCATCGCTGATCATCTCGATGGCTCGTTTCAGACCCCCTGTATGCCCTAATTAGCTTCATACAGTTATACCCAACCCAAACCAACAGCTTAGATGCACAGGTATAGATAGATTGAAGGAAGACAAACCAGAATGGTCCCGATGCCAATGCGACAACATGACGACCTCTACCTCCTCCAACCCAAGCCCTAAGCGCCTCACATTCCCCTCCCAACTGCCCCCCTCAGGCCCAGCATCAAAAAGCACCGTATGCTGCTTTCCATCTTTAGTCGCTGTCTACCCATCCATCCCCATCCCCAATCATTAGCTCTACCCAATCCCAGAACCAAGCCTATCTCAATCCAGGGGGGGAGGAATACATACCACAAGAATCGACAACCCATGCGCCGCACAACATATATCCTCCATTTGAAGTTCCCTGTGGGCATCTCCTCGGTCGTGCACCTCATGCGGGGAACATGTCGCCAGGGTGCGCATCAGACCCGTCACTTCTACGGTGTCGGGGGGGACGGGGGACATGGGGTCTAGGTCGTTGTCGATGATGATTGTGGCGGAGAGGGAGTCGAGTTCGGTGAGGGGCATTGTGGATTGGATGGGAGCTGTGTTTGGGTGGATTGGAGGTTGTGGGATGTGGTTGTGGGGGAGGGGGAGATGATTGCTATTATAGTTATGCAGGATGTTGCTGGTTGTTTGTTAGTAGGTTGTGTCTAGTTGAGTGGTGTTGTGAGATGATGATTGTGGTTCAGGTGACGCATATTGATGCCTTAGGCTGCCGTCAGTAATATCCTCAATCGATGGCCTGTTTGTTATACTGGATTCGAGCTAACATAGAAGTCTAGTCAAGGCTAGCAGTAGTGTAGTACTACAACTTCTGCAAAATATTCACATCATTCGTTTAAACGTTATATACATCACAGACAATATCAGCAAGGCATCGTCTACATCTATGCCCATCGCGGGCAACAAGCAAAAGCACTGCTTCTATCCAAGGTGCATGTCCTCACGCAGATGAATAGGCCAGGCGCGTCGTCTGGCTGCAGTTACCCAAGTCTGTCGGCATCAGACCGGACGCGTCAGCTGCTTGACACGTACAGACGACCATGCTCTGCCACAGTCACTGGCCGTTGCACCGAGGCGAAGGATAGGGGAAAGCGAGGGAATGTCCATCCCAACCTTACAGACCAGTCTTAACCAGAGCCTCGGCAAGGTCGTCGACTTCGGTGTCCTTCTTCTGGGAGACCTTTTCATTCTCGGCCTGCTCGGTGTCTTTGAGGAGCTTCTCAGCCTTTTCCTCCTCCTCCTCCTCTTCTTCCTCCTCATCACTCTCCTCCTCCTCCAGCTCATCCAGTTCGTCAACACCCCACATCTCTTCGGGGTCGTCATCCTGCCCGTGCTCCTCCTGACGGGCCTCCAGGATCTCGCGCAAGGCAGTCACATTGTCGTCGTCCTCATTGAAAATGTTGCCGTTCAGCTCAATCCGGCGCAAGGCAGGAAGAGCAGACTTTGTGGCGTGCAGGAATTGCTTGACACCCTCGGCGGTGATTTCGTTGTACTGAAGACGCAGCGTCTGCACCTTCTGGTTCTTGCCCTCAGCCAGAGCCTGAGCGACCTTGACACCACCACGAGCCGAGAGCAAGCAGTCACTGACACCGAGCTCGCGAAGAGACGACCAGCTGGACACCACACCCGCAAGAGCCGTGGAACCCATGACGGTAAAGGTGTTGTCCTGCAGGTCGAGAACCTCCAGAGCAGTGCAGTGGCGGAGACCATCCTTCAACAGCATCGAGATACCCTCCTGACGGATACCGTTCTGTGTCATCTTCACGGAGCGCATGCCAGCAGCGTGCACCTCGTAAGCACGTGCCCAAGCCGCCATACTGCCGTTCTCCAAGCGATTGCGACCGCAGACAACGCTCTCCAGGAGAGGAACCTCCTTGCCCTCCTTACGGGCCTCCTCCTTGCGTTGTGCGAGCTCCGTGAGCGCCTTGGCAATATTCGAACCCGCCTCGGGGCCCATACCATTGTTGTTGAGGATCAGGTGGCGGAGCGGGGTGTGGCGAGCGAGAAAGTCGACGAGGGGCTTCTGGGTGTTGGCACCAAAGGCATTGTCGGAGAGGTTGACGGTGTGAAGGGTGGCGATTTCGAGGAGGGCGTTCAGGAGGAAGGTGAGGGCGGCGGGGATCTCGCTCAGCAGACGAGAGGTGAAGATGTCGGCCAGTTCGGCCACGGCAAGGTTCTTTTGCGTCGAAAGCACGGCGGCGAGACGCTCGCAGGCCGGGACACCAAGGGTGTTTCCTCCAAAGCGGATCTCGGTGTAGTCGGTGCTCTCGAGGAGCGGCTGGATATGAGTCTCGATATCCTCAGCGGTGTCGAGCTTGAGGCCTTTGCCCTCGAGGGAGAAGACCTTTGGAGGGGCCATGGTGGGGTAATTAATTTTAGGGGTGAGGAATTGATGGTGCGGTGTGGTGAAGGGGTGATAAAAAGATTCAACCAAAGTGAATCGGATGCAGGTAAAAAGCAGCAGCCGTAGCAGCACAGCACAGCAGAGGGAAAGCAGACACAAAGAGCGTGGGAGACAATGCGACGTGGAGGGGAAGAAGAAGAAAGAAAGCGAGCGGGCGGGCGGTCGGTGATTATTGATTGATGGATGGCTCCCCTGACAACCGCCCTTACGCTTTGCTTTGCTTTGCACCCATAAATTTTCCCCGATCGCCGCTCCGGCCGCCCGCAGCAACCACTACCGCCGTTTCCGGGAATCGCATCATTAATCAGCTCAGCACCGTTTCGTCTTCCTCTGCTGACCATTGTTTGCTTGCGTCGTCAATTCTCTCGTCACTCACTTTCTCGTCACTTTCGGAGTCCGTTGTGCTGTCCAGTTCTCCACCATGTCGTGGTTGTTCGGTTCTTCCAACAGTAGGTCCATCGCCGCATCAGTCATGTCTACTATACCTGGCCGGTCTATACAGAATACAGAACTCCTTGCTGACAATGGCTGCACAATAGCTGAAAAGGCTCCTGCCCCTACTCCTGCCGAGTCTGCGCCCGCCGAGAAGCCCAAGGTACGTTGACGAGCCACACCAAAGTCGAGAACACGGCTGATCGATTCCAGCCATGCTGCGTTTGCAAGACCGAAAAGACCGCCCGGGATGACTGCATGCTCTTCTCCAAAACCGACGATCCCACCCAGGAGTGCAAGCCCATGATTGAGCAGTACAAGGCCTGCATGGCGGGCTACGGCTTCAAGGTCTAAGCCAGTCCTTACTGCCGTGATCGCCGGAACTGGTCGGAGACGGTACCGAAACGAGGATTGACAGTGCATGCAAATACGGTGTTAGGTTATGGGTTCTGGGTTACATGTATATTGGCCACATTTAGTCCTCTGGAGCATCTCCCTTCTTATGCAATAAATGTATATTATCTATCATTATGTTCTGAGGATATGGTATGTATCAGCTGTAAGCAAGCTTTTCTCTTCCAGGCACACAAGCAAGCCCGCACGGTCGACAAGTGCAGGCGGTCCCGAACATCAAAATGGGTATCGTGGGAGAATCGAATTATAATTGCAAATGAAATCACCACCAGCCTTACTGGGTCTTCTTCTCCGTCTCTTCCGCCGCCTTCTGGTCGATCATGCAGCTTTGCTGCACCAACTTCCAGAGACACCACAGATATGCAATTCCGAATCCTCCAGCCCCAATCACAGCATTCAGAACCACCCACAGATCCGGCTTGCCGGGCGGGGGAGCCACAAAGGCTTCCAGAACGTGCCATGCGATCATGGCCAGGTAAAAACAGGAATGCAGAAGCTTGGTCAGCACATGAAGTTCGGCACTCGGGGGGGCGTCTTCCAAAGCACGGCTGCGGAAAGTCTCCAGCGAGGTCGGAGGAAGTCCCAACAGGTAGGCCCAGAGGAGAGTCATGACAAAGTAGGGCACTCCAAGTTCGTCCCGCTTCAGCAGAGGATACATGGTCCACGAGCCAAGCATATTGGCCCACCCTACCCAGGCGCGGGTCTCTTTACTGAGACCCCCATCTCCGGCCAGGAGCAGTGTCATGGGGAGCAAGGGAAGGAGAACACTCTTCTCGTGAACCTGGAAGGAGAACAAAAAGAAGCCCCAGGCCACGGTTGACAAGGCCGGCAGAAGCAGAGAAGCACGAGGGTGACGGAAGATCATGGCGCAGGGGACCACAATGGACGCCAATGTGGCACCGAGGGACATCCGTTGGAGCAGTGTGGCCTCGAACCGATGGAGCTTGTAGAACGTGTGGATGGCGCACCAAGCATTGGCGACCTTGTCCTCGAACAGACCGCGAGCAAAAGGGAAGACACGGTGGATAATCTGCGTCAGCTGGAAGACGACGGCGTAGAGCATGGAGTGCTTGTCTAGCTCGACGGGGAGGGTCTGCAGAAGAGGCGGCTGCGGGGCCACCGCCAGGGCCTCCCGCGCCTCGCTGCTGAGCGCTCCAAGAAGCATTGGAGCAAACAGGACGGCGAATGCGACAAGGGTGACAAGGGAGATGCAAATCAGGCGGAGGAAGCGGATCTTGGGGAAGATGCACACGCCCAGGAGGAAGGCGAACATGACCGGAGCATAATACAATGCCATCTGCTTGAACCCGAGAGCCCCCACGAAGAAGATGCAGGCCCACAGCATGCGCCCGGCCAGGATGGCATCCAAGCTCGCAACAACCAGCCCCAGCATCACCGTGTTATATTGGAAATGACCGTGGTCAATGAGGATGGTCGCCGGCTGTAGGAGGATCGCGGCGAGGGCAACCGAGGCAGACCAAACGGGAACGCTCTGCATCTGGGTGAATCGGCGCAAGAAATTAACGACGGCGGGGATGTAGATGAGGTATTCCGAAGCGATAACCGTTCCGCGCATGAAAACCTTCAACAGGGGATCTTCGAAGCCGCGGGACTCGTCCAGGGAAAACCATGCGGGGTCAAAGAGGGAGCCACTGCTCAGTTAGTCCACGAATCACAGATCAATCGAAATGACGTACAGTTTTCCCAACAGCCAGCTGTGGTATGCAGTCAAGGGGGGATAATCCAGCCCCCAATACTGCAGGTCGTATAGGTACCACTTGGAAAGAGGGAGGTGAATGGTGATTTCCATCCAATGTCTCTGTGCTTCAAAGTCACCATGCATGGGGGGTACTCCCAAGCCTGAGTCTGTTAGTGACGCCAGCGTGGATAGATTGCAGTGATTTACGCACCGGAATATCCCCACAAACTGACAGCCCAGCGGAACAGGCCCACGGCCATCAGAATCAGAGGCAGCACGAGCCATTGAGAAACACCTGCGCGAGCAGACCATAGAAACGAAACCAAGGGGAAGGCCGGGGACGTCTTGCCTCCGGAGTCGACAATGAGGGCGTTGTTGGAGCCGGCGAAAGACGAGGGGAGCTTTCTCTTCTTCCGCGGACGGTAGGAGGACGGAGGAGCCATATTCACGGGAAATGAGCGAGACTGGGGGGTTCCATGGACTGCGCAATTGGGCGAGTGACAAGTATGTGTTACTTGTTTAGCTGTTAAGCTGTCCCCATCACATGATGCGTTACGTAATCTTAACACGTGCCTTCTTCCAACCGCCGTAGCTGATAGCTGATAAGCAACTTGCAGCCCACGATTTGAATCTTTTGGATGCGTGTGACGGGGTTTCCCCTGTGCATATCGAGTAGGAAGGAGGTTAAATATGCACTGAAATCTACAACCATTACTCTACGATACAGTACGCGTAGAGCTTCTAGGCCGAGGTGAAGAGGTTACCAGGTTGAGGCTACAGTTTTATCGAGGAACTGCGCCTTGAACATAAAGTAGGTGAAGCATAAACAGCACGTACAAAGCTAAATATTTTGCCTATGTACGAAGTAGAACCTAGAATGAGCAGACTGCACAATTCTCCACAACAATGCAACAAGCGTGATCATATTTCCAAGATAAGCATGACATCCATCCGGGCTTAGCCACCTAGCACGTAAAAGGCTTGCTTATAGCCCCCGACTGGAACTTTTTAACCTACAAGCATCATATCAGTACTGCAGCAGCACACACTAAGGAGGGGGGGGGGGGGGGGGGACTCACCAACTCAGCAATGCTCGAATAAGTCCCACATCCAAAAACAACCATACCGACGATAAATACCACGGCATTACACATGGCAGCCGTCAAGTTGTGCTTCTCATACCACTCGCCCTCTCTCAAAAGCATATACCACATGACGGGCGGGATATAAAACGAGAGACCAGAGACAAACAATGCCGAGATGATCGATAACAGCTCCGAGAAAATTGGAATGGCCTCGGCAATCACCCAAGCCAGGACTGTCACAACAGACACAAGACCAAGCCAAGTCACCCAGCCCTTTGACGTGTTGATAAAGCGGGCCGGAGAGTCATGGTACATCTTTCCGTGGATGTATCGACATACCACTGTTGTGTTGATGGAGCCCGAGATGAAGATCACAGGGAGTGCGATGCCGAATACCACGCGTGAGACGACTGGACCGGCCGAGAGCAACGCAGGGGATTGCACCGCCTGTCCCACAAACGCATAGATGATCGATCCGGTTAGGGTATAGATCACAATTTGAATCCCTCCCAGCCACCACAGCGTTTTGACATAATCTCCAGGCGTATGCATATCTTCCATAAAGGATGGCAGACAGCCAGCAAAGGAAAATGCAAACACAATATTGTTGGTGGCCACAATTGCCTCGGAAAAAGTAGTCCCAGGCGCCGGCCATGCAGACCATGGAGGACTGTCCGAGAAAGCACTAGAACCATCAGATTGCTGAATGCCCGTTGCGACGATCGTAACCCCGATGGCAATAATGATCGAAGCAAAATCAATATACCCCAAGATGGCAATTTCCGCGAATGATGGCGGAATCGCAAGCACCAGCAGAATTGCAGCCGACACCACACTAAAAACCACCGAACACACACTGCTTTCAGTGATGGTCTGGAATGCAATTGCGCCGGTCAAGCAATGCGATCCAATAACAAAGATCAACAGGGCCACGAAGCTGCCGACAAAAATCTTGGACCCCAGATTCCCTAACAAAAGCTGACCAACATCCGCATAGTGACCAACTTTGGGATATTTGAGCTTCACTTGTCCGATATTATAGCCTGCATGCATAGCAATGAGACCAATACCAACCGTCAAAATCACACCAGCAACCATCCCCAGCGTAGCAAAAGCAGAAGGCAAACTCAAACTCCCAAGCGCAATTGCCTCTACCGTTGAAATGATCGTCAGGCGTTTCCAGCCCAGTCGACGAAACCTAGCATTTCCATGCAACACATACTGTGTCTCCAAATCATCCAGGTCTTGATTTTTAGGAAGCCCTTCTTCGCTCGCCATCCCGTCAATAATAATAATAAAATATCCGTAAGAAAGATTTCGTTGCAATTGCTAAAAGAAAAATGAGGGGAGTGAGATAATCAGATCATCAGATAAGATCTCGGAGGATTTAAATCAATCAGCCCGAGGAGTCACCCCACCGAGTCTGCAGACTTTTCAAACGCCCACTAGGTGCAAAATCCATGGCTAGAGGGACGAAACTAGCCATCGGGCTTCTTTTAGAGGGTTTATCTGGGAGGCCGGTATCGATTAGTGCGTAGGTCATGACGATGTGATTGACTGAACTCTATAACCCCGCTTCCATCGCGCTGAAGCGGCTGGGACTATACCCGGCCCCGTCCGAGTGAAGGAAGGCCTTCCTTGGAAGGCGTGCAACTACCAAGCATTGAGTAGTTATTTGACGGCCCTTGGCGACGAGAAGACGGCGGCTGGTAGGTATCTTCGGTGTGACTAAATTACTAGTTCTTCCACCGGACATTCCGTTAGGCCCTTGTCCCGGCGGGTCAAACCGCAATTCATCAGATAAGACCGTGAGATGAAGAAAATAGTAAATTGCACAGTTACCTCCTGGAAGACCGGTATAGTATATGATATAATATTTTACAAGCTATATGTAGTATAACCCAGGGGTAGGAATAAAGAGGGGAAAAAATGGTATCTAACTTCACTCACTTGAACGTTCCTGGAGAGAAGATTCCTACTTTTGGTAGCCTGAATATTGTTAGAGTAAGGGTCCAATTGATAGATATTTGATAACCAGATCCACGTTGCTCGGGTTGTACGCTCCTAAAGTGGAACGAAAGGTCCCGAAGGGTGTTCTTGGCGTGAGACCCTTTTATGCCAAGGTTCTGTTTAATGGATTTCTGCTGGACTAGCATGTCTGGCAATTTTGTTTCTATTTCTCTCTGTGTTTTATTCTCTTGTACTAGATAGATTGATAATATAGATTATGAAGCCTATTTCAAAGCCTACATGTGTAAAGTTTATATGAGTGAAGAGGATTAGTAGAACTTTAGCAACTTCACGTTCCCTAAATCATATGCCCGAGCATAATTTTTATGAGACAGATTAATTAGTAGCCAGGACATCACGGTCCTCAAACAGTGCATAATTTATTATTTCTTAATATTGATAATAGTCTAGGGTCCTCTGATTAGTCTCGAATAAGGAAACTTGGCTGAAACTTGATTTGGTGTCTGGTGGGGTGGTGATTATAACTGTGCCGATCATCTGATTATAGGATGCCTTATCACTCAGTCGCACCCATCTTTAGTGCAATAGATTCTGTGTCAACACCATCTGAACACAGCTGCCATCGCCTGTGTGAGTTCTATGTTCCCTGTTTTCAATTTTTGAGGCTTGCTTTTTGCAGAAAGGGAGTGACTATCGCACAATTAAGATCACTCACAGCCCTCGGGAAAGTGATATGGGTATATGTCCTCAGCTGGATTTCTCAGGGCATCCGACACAACTGTTAGTGATAGTTACAGCAAAAAAAAAAAAAAAAAAAAGGGACTGTACCCACCTGGTCGACGGCAGAGTTCGTAGACGCTTAAGCATATGAGAACCAATTACCGCCGGGAACAAGGTATGCCCTACTTCTGGTTACCATTTATGATACGGGCAAGAGCCCCATCTGCCAAGCATATATCACGACAAGGGACTTTATCTCGGTTCAGGCTTTCCAAACTGATATTAGTTTGTGTCTTCCAGCTACGCTGCTCAACCCAATGGAATGGACATCCATTCGGACCGGTGACTTGGCAGTATACGGATGTATTAGTGCTGGTAAATGCCGCATAATGGAGTAATTGTCAAACTTGGAAAGAACGCTAGTGCCGAATATATGGAGGAGCCCTATGCAGTACAGTCTCCCGAACCCACTCGGCTTTTGGCCGTTGGCGTCCTGGAAAACTCAGGATAGAAGGATCATCCAGGCTTAGTGGATATCATGACTCGTGAATGATGAGTGTAATGTGCGATATATGGTAACTTGGGCTGGAAGAAACCCATACTCTGGTCTATAAGTACTACGCCTGCCCTCGATGTCGTTGAGAAATATAGCAGGCACAACTTCCTCTTCAACCAACAAGCAATCTCACAGAACTCTCCTCTCGATATACAAGGGCTTTTCTTCACCGTAGCAGGTACTCTGGCTATGACCCCGACTGTGTTGGGCGTTTGCGAGAATCACAGCGTCAGAAAGTCCTGGTAAGTCTCAACCCCTTGGATCAGAGAACATGGATTTACCGTTCATAGGTCTGCTCTCAATAATTTGATAGAAAAGATAAACAAAATGGATAAAATAATTAAAAAAACACACTTGATATCATACATATAATTAAGAATTGGTAATTATTCTAACATTATATAAGACTAAGTATATAGTAGAGACTTGGAAAATGTAGTCGCATGGAGTGATGTATTAATGCTTAATAGGCAATAATGACACTTTTGTGATTTGTCTAGGTGATAAACTAGTTAACTAACCTTTGAAAGCTTGAAGTTCTTTTATCCGCTATCCGTATTGGTCCTTGTGAAAGCAATGTGTATAACAATCCTTATTTGTGAGTACACTAGAGGTTGGGTATAGATATTCTGTCCACTGAAACAAGATATCTTATGCTATAATCTTACGCACTTCCGTCCGACTCGTTTCTTTAGCAAAACAATTCCTCTATTTTCTCAATGAGTAGGCAGAGGAGCGAGTCACCGGCTCTTGTAGGCGATAATCTGATGACGATAGTGGTCATGTGATTTTATCCGCATTGGACATCCTTACGACATTCAGCCCATCATTCATACATCAATAATCGAGGAGTCGAGACTTAACATCAGTGCTGTACCTTTATCTTGAATTTCTCCACCAGCACTATACATCTGAGGCAACTCACAATGGCAACCACTACTCCTTCTATCCAATCGGACTTGACAGATGCCCCGACATCAGACCTCTCTGCCTTCGTTTTCGCGCAGGTGGATTTACATAAGAGGCTGGATGAATATACCAAGATATCGACAAGCGATGACACGGAGTGTTTTCTGAAAACAGTCTTCAAATATCTACCTCCTGGGGGCCAGCAGAACCTAGCTGAAGATGTTTTAGGCTGTAATTCAGATGAGAGGATAAGGCAGCTTGTTAAGAGTATCGAAACAGGCTTATTGCTTCCAGTGAAAGCTCTTGGGGGTAAACCCCAAGAAGTAATGCCTAATCCGAGATTGGGAGCCGCCGATTCTGTGGAAAACCTTGCCTCTAGAGATATCCAATCGATATCACGCAATGACCAAGAGCGTTTGCGATCTGAATGCATGAGAAGAGATGGCAATCGCTGCGTCATAACAGGAGTGTATGACACAAACATGAAAGATCGTCCGCGAGGTGCCACTATTGGCTTTCTTGAGGCCGCTCATATTCTTCCATTTGCCCTGGGGACGTACAGGAATGAAGCTGAGCGACATCGAATCTGTCTGATATGGACAAATATATATCGCTACTTTCCAGAAGTCAGAGCTCGTTTGAATTTTCTCTCAACGGATATCAATAGTGAAAAGAACGTCATGATGCTTTTAAAACCGCTACACCAGGAGTTTGGTAATTTCAGCCTCTCTTTTATGGCCACAGATATACCAGACACATACCGGTTGAAGACATTCGACGGCTTCTCTAACGTATATAACTGGCTTTTACCAGCGAATAGGCTGGTTGCATTTACTTCCAGTGATCAACGTTATAGTCTACCACATCCGGTCTTGCTGGGTATACATGATGCCATTGCCCATATCCTCCACCTGACTGGACGCGGAGAGAAGGCCGATAAACTACAGCAAGATTACAATGAACTAGGTTGTCTCGCGCCAGGTGGTACTACTGATATCGAGTCGCTACTTGCATTGTCAACCCTGGGGCCACTTGAATTGTATACCAATCGTCAAAGATCTGCACCTGCTGGGGAGCAGAAATCTCGGTCTCAAAGTGCCCATACGCGGGCTAGGGTGCCATCAAATGAGAATCAACGGCCTGCATGAAAAGAGAATATCTTTACTGGGAAGACAAGAAGGGCCAAAGGGGGGGGGGGAGTGTGTGAAAACATTGAATGAGGGAAAAACAGGTAGCTTCAGGTAGGAAGCGAGTCAGATAGCTGTCACCGAAATAAGAATTATGTTCCGGCCGGCTGTCCAATACATATTTATATGAGGGAATAGGCTCCGGCAAGAACTGAATAATTATAGGAAGAGGAATGTGTCCTTTTGTTTTCTATGTAATGGTCGCGCCCCATTACAATAAATATCATATTTTTTCTATTATTTACTAAAAGATTATAGTATCAAATAACCAATTAAAAATATATGTCTTATTGTTGCCCATGTGGATTGTGGCCCAAGCCCCAGGTGAGTCCAACTCATCCATGTTACAGTGTGTACACCCTCCCATACAGCATCATCAGCCATGCATCCCAACGAGACACGATATCAAGAAAACTGACTACTGAAATCCCGGGCGCTTTCTTCCCCTGGCATCGTTGGTATACTCGAGTCCACGAGAACCTCCTTCGGAACGAATGCGGCTACAGTAGCCCATACCCGTAAGTTCCCACAATCACTCACCTTCACATCGATAAACCTAACATACATATCCACAGCTACTGGGACGAACAAACCGACCAAGCCTCCGCCCCCCTTCAAAACGCCAGCGTCTGGAACCCCAGCACAACCACCGGCTTCGGTACCGGCAACACCGACGAAAACAACTGCGTCGTAGACGGCGCATTCGCCAACCTGCAGTTAAATCTAACGACCGAACTCACCCGCACCAGCAACAACACCAGCTGCCTAACCCGCATCTTCAACCAAACCCAATTCAACTCCGTTTCCCAAGACATCGTAGACAGCTGTATGGACATCGACGATTACTGGACCATGTGGTCCTGTCTCGGAAATACTCCCCACACGGGTGGACATTTTGGCGTTGGAGGAACTGTACGCAACCCCCCCCCCTCTTTCATCATTCTACTTCCGACACCATAAAGCTAATTGACCATAATCAAGATGGAGCACGTCTCCTTCTCCGCCTTCGACCCGATATTCTTCCTGCATCACACCAACCTCGACCGATTATGGACTCAATGGCAATCCAGAAACGAGTCTCGGTTGACGGCCATGGGAGGACCGCTGGTTGCCCCCGCGGTTTTGTTTGGAGAGGCTCAGCCTTCGTTTTTGGGCGTTGATGCATTCGTTCCCTATTTCGGGGATAGTGGGAATGTAACCACGCTCAAGCATAGTTTGTGGATGGCGGGGATTGTGGAGAATATTACGGTGGCGGATGCGATGAGTGTGGAGAATGATGGAATGTGTATTGAGTATGTTTAGAGGGAGGTGGTCTGGGGGCGAAGTTGGGATAGGTGGCGGTGGCGGTGACAGGTCGTATTGTGTCTTGGGGGATATATGTTGTATTATTGTGTATGCATAGTTCGATCGTATGGCTTTTTATTTCAGGGTAGTTGATTTATCTTCATCTATAATTTATTCAATTTATCTGCTTTGGATTTGAATGTCAAGTAAGTGTTCAATAGGGTTGAAAGCACTGGGACTTGATACAAGGAACTCAGCTTATATAAGAACGAAGAGTAAATATATGGTGAATTCATATTGTACTCAGGTACAAGACAACCTGTCATGTCCAAATGTTTCGAAGACTAACGTAATCACCAATTAGCGAAGGGGGAAGCAATGTCAATAAGATAGGTTTATCGAATTAGATTGAATTCACACGATGTGAATGTGAACGAGTTCATTGGCTCTATATTGAATTCTAATCTTGGAGTAAAGTGCATGGCATGGTGACATCGAATTCTCAAATAGACAAGATCCTAATCCGTTGGTCCTATCCCACGGTCATCGGGTCCTGTCCCATCGACACATGTATCCCATCTAATAAACTTCATATATACAGCCTCAATGCCGGAAATCGCCATCATGCCGATTGGTAGACCGAGCCAGAACCCGTTCAACCCCCAGCCTGGCGAGCCGAGCTGTAGCCAGAGAGCGAGCGGCACGGCCCCGAGATAATTAACAATAAAGACGACGCAGGCGGCAAAGGATTGACGGCCCAGACCCCGGAGGAACCCGTTCGTTCCGCACATGAGGGCCTCTGCGATCTGGAAGACGGAGACGGCCAGGATGGACTTGGCGCAGATATCTAGTGTTTGGGGATCGCGGGTGAAGATTCGGGGTAGCTGGTGGCGGAACATAATTGTTACCAACGCGTTCAGGAAACCCACACCTAGGAAGACGAAGCCATGGATGGTGGAGACGTGGCGGGCAGTCGTCGTCTGTCCTGCTCCTACTAAGTAGCCGATTCGCGTGCTGGAGACGACGCTGACGGAGAACGGGACGTGCCAGCTGACTATGGAGATGGTGGTCAGGACGGACTGCGCGGCCAAGTGCGCCGTGCTCAGGTAGGAAGAGCTGAAGGTGATGATCTCGAATGCGGCATATTCGCTCAGCACAGCGGCGGAACCGGCCATCGATAACATGACCATGGGATACCAGTCGGTGAGGGCATCGCGCGACAGCCCGCCCCAGCAGCTGTGGGACCACTTTGCCCATCGGACGATGTATAGGAGTAGTAGAAGACTCCGGAGGACTGGAGTTATGGCAGAGCCCAGGGCTGCCCCGTCCAGCCCCATGCCTAGCGGGAAGGCAAAGCCCCAGCTCATGAGGATATTCAATGGCGTGCAAGCCAGTGCAAGGACCATGGCAGCCTGGTAGTCTCCCTGTACCTGCAGAAATCGCTTTCCGGCCTCGTAAAAGGCCTGTCCCGGTAGCCCGATCAGACTGACGCGGAGGAAGGATCCCGCCTTGGCGGCAAGATTGGGCTGCTTGACGACCAACGGCAAGAGGGAGGGCGAGAACCACCAGAGGGCGCCAATCGGGACACAGATGGCTGCCATGAGGAGGATCATCCGCTGGACGTGGATGCCGACTCCGATCCGGTTGCCGGCCCCGTAGGTCTGCGCACACAGGGTGTCTAGCGCGGTGGCCATGCCTGTGATAAAGGCAGAGCCACAGATGGCGACGGTTGTCCCGCTGATGCTGGCTGCCGCAAGGTCATCGGCGCTCAGATGGCCAGCAATCAGCGTGGTCAAGACCGAGGGGAGGAACTGCAGTAGATACGTGATGACGAGAGGGACCGACTGGCGAAGCAGGAGCCAGAGCTCGCCGCGGAGTCCATAGACTGACGACCCTTCACGGCCATGGCCCTTGAGCATGGGAGTGTGCTCATGTGGGGGACCGTCATCTTGGTAGGACTCGCTTCTGTGGTTCATAACGCGATGTAGATCGTGTGTGACCCTAGCCAGGCGGAGGAAAAGTCCGTCCATGGCGGGCCGCTGCCAGAGCCAGCGGGGGTTGATTAATCAGCCCATCGGATCAGGAAACAGACAATGGCAGTGTTTCAGGTTTCACGCTTGATGCGCTTGCTGGGGAGACCCCGGAATCCTATCCTTAGGGTGGAATTCGAAACACATGGCATATGATGGCAAGCAATTATTTTGATACCGACTGACTCGATGGCCGTAGAACAGCGTTCCTGTAATTTTGCCTGCCCTCGTGGAAGATGCCCTTTCCGCCATTTCCCCTTCACCGACCGGGATCAGTGATAACAAGCCCCCCCTGCCCAGGATGCAAACAATGCAATCGGGAGTGATCGGCTGCGCCACCAGGGAACAACTTCGGGGAAACACTTCACCTTTCCCACCTTTCATCTACTCACGACACCTGAAACATACGATTGACATCGTACCAGCTGCGACTTCCCGCACCTTATTGCGGTGGATCATCCTGCCGCTTGCCATCTGTGAACCCCTAAAACAGGAATCACCAGGAGAATCATGAGAGTCATGAATCACTCACAATGGCCTGGTAACCACCGTCAGCTGGGGCCACCGGAAAGGCTGGCTCCGTCTTACTACTGATCTTACTGACAAGAAAAGAGGCACAAAAATATTATTAAGTCTTAGACCGTAGTTATGTAGAGCCTTATGTAGGCTCGGCCTGAATTAAATACAAAAAACCCCGCACAGGCCTGGATTAAATCATGTGAAAAGGACCCCTATTAAGCTTTCCATCGGTTCTAAATTGAACATGAAAAGGGCCCCTGTTGAACTTTATATCGGTCTAATCTAGACCCCTGCGTAGGTCCGGAGTTGAATGTGAATAGTTTCCATCAGACTTGATAGAGGTTCTGAATGGAATATAAACAAAGAAGCTCTTGTTAGGCTTCACGTCAACCCCCGTGTAGGTCTAAATTCAATGCGACAAGGCCCCCATTCGACTTCACATAGGCTCTGCAATCCAGCAGTCGCGTGAGGGTGAGTCAGCGGAGAAATTGATAGGGGAGCAAGCGGCAGAATACCCGCGAGCGGTGGGTGAGTTAAACCAATGGGACGCCCCCAACCGGGGTGGAAAGACCCAATTGCGAGATATCTTATAGGAGTATGACGATAGGCAGGGACTCCACTCAGGATCTAGATCCTGCGGGTGGGGACGAACCGGTTCCTGGTCTCTCTGCTTTAGATCCCACTGGTCGCAGGGTTTCACCATGCCCACCGGTTCATCTCCAGCTGAGCTTCCAACAAGGATCTAGCAGGCTTTTGCCAGGCGAACGTTTGGGTCCGCCAAAGTTTCCCTCAATCCCATCCAGAAAAAGGAAATGAATTCACGGCTCGCAGCCACATCTCCCACGTGGTTGGTTCCTCCCCCACGCCGATATTTCAGCCGTCGTGAGTGAGTGAACCGGCCCTGCATTCACTCCCTATAATAAATCCTGCCCCGATGCCACCCTCCCTGAGCCTCGGTGCTTTTTCTCTTCCTTCTCCCTTCTCCCCTCTCCCCTCTCCCCTCCTCCTCCCCTCCCCCATTACGGCTGTCCGACGGTCATGGCTGCGCACGAGGCCGTCTTCGCCGTCTCGGCACAGGCCACCCAGCTGGGTAACCGCATCTCCGTGCACATGCTGGACTATCTGAGCACGGCCCATAACTTGCCCGACGGCTTTCGGGAGCTGTCGCAGACCTTCCTCGACACCTGTCGCGCCCTCTGGGCCATTGATGCTGGCCTCACCGAGTCCACCGTCGCCAACCGCGCTCTGCCCGACGTCATCGTGGACGAGGTGGCCAAAAAGTTCGTGGCCGCCTACCGCGACTTTCAGCATCTCGACAAGCTGGTCACCAAATTGATTCAGTATGAGCACCGTGGCACCCTGGGGAAGCTTCAGCGAGGCTGGCATCGCCCCACCCACGAGCTGGCTCGCATTCGAGAGTCGCTCCAGAAGACGACCGAAACCCTTCAGATCAGTGTCCTGGCCTTTCACTGGTCGCTGGGGGATTCGCCCCTCGTGGCGGAGTCGGTGGGAATTGGGTACGCCGGACTGGCCGCAGCGCTTGATCGCATGGCCAAAGGTCGGTCGGTCATGGGCATCAACAAGACCAAGACCCTGGAGCGCGGAACCAAGCAGATGGAATCCTCGCTGTCATCGCCATCATCATCGTCCGTTCCTTCGGTGCCCCCCAAGGAACCACCGGTGCCTCCCCCAGTCAGCATTAGCAGTCCACCTCAATCCAACCCCGATGACACCCTTTCCTCCGTTCTCTCCCTCGACTCCCTCCTGCTGTCCAGCCCCCATGATCGCGATCTTCCCCCGTCTCCCCCTCTCGACCCTGTTCCTCGATTCCCGCATAGAGTGGACAGCCAGCCAACCCGGACGAGCTCGCCCGCCTCCGGGGCAGACACGCTGACGGCACCTGAAAGCGACACCCACGGGGAAAACATCCTCACGCACCACCGCTCCGCCGACCCTCTCCCCAGGCTGCCCCATCGCGCCCCCAGCCGGACGAGCGCGGCCAGTGCCACGCAACTACGAAGCGCCCTCGCCTCCGCCGTCCGGGGTCGGAACCACAAGTTATTAGAACAGCTGCTGGATAGTGGAGTGTCGCCTGACTTGGGGGAGCAGATCCATCCGCTCAACGAGGCCGTGCGCCAGCGCGACTTCGAGGGGATGCGACTGCTACTTCTCTTTGGTGCGAACCCAAACGCACCGGATCGAGAGGGCAAGACGCCGTTGATCACTGCGGTGGACGAGTCGTTTGATGACGGGGCCACCTTGCTGCTGAAGTATCGTGCCGATGCCAATCATACCGCCGAACCGGGACAGGACTCCCCGCTAAGCCACGCCATCGCGAGCGGCCAGATCAGCATGGTCCAACAACTGCTCGCGCATGGAGGCAACCCGAATCAGGAGACCCCGAATGGCAGCACGGTGCTGATCGAGCTGATTCGTCAATGTGCGCCACCGCACCTCGTGACTCTGGTGTTGGCCGCCGGCTGTGACCCGAACCGCAAGGGCCGACAAGGCAAGACCGCGCTCTTGGAGGCCGTCAAGAGCGACCAGGTGAATACGGTGATCGCGCTGCTGGAGCACGGGGCCAACCCGAACCTGCCAGGGCCGGAGCATGTTCTGTGGTCGGCCATCTACCGTCCGCGGTGCTTGCCAGTGCTGCTGAATGGCGGCGCCGACATCCACAAGACTCCGGGCCTCATGGAACAGGCGACGAGCATCAATCACATTGACGCCGTGCGCGTTCTGCTGCAACTGGGAGTCGACCCCAACGCCAAGAAGGATGGGATTTATACGCCCCTCTGCTCGGCCATTCGGGATGATCGCGCCGACATCGTCAACCTGCTGTTGGCCCACGGGGCGGGCGCCAACGTCATGGCCTCGGAGTATCCGGCCTGGAAGTGTGTCACTCACAACCGGCCACAATTTCTACCCGCGTTACTGGCAGCCGGGGCCGATCTCCACCAACCACCGGGAATCGTCGAGCTGGCCGTGCAAGTCAATAATCCGGAGGCGTTACAGTGGCTGGTCGAGCAGGGAAGTGCGAACGTCAACGACCACAACGCCCAGGGTCATACCGCGTTGACCACCGCCATCCGCGAAGACCGCCCCGAGATGCTGAGCTACCTGTTAGACCATGGGGCTGACCCCAACCAGCGGGGGCAGGATTGGCCGGTATGCATGGCCGTCAAGTCGCCCGCACTGCTCCAGCTACTGCTTCCCGTGGTCACTAATCTGTCCGCTCACAAGGGCGTCATGGAGATGGCGGTGCTGGCTAATCAGCTGGAGAGCATCAAGCTGCTGCTGGCTGCCGGCGCGAGTGTCGAGTATAAGAACGGTGGCGTTTTCTCCCCGCTGACCACGGCGTTACGGGAGCGTCACGTCGACATTGTGCGTTTCCTTCTGGAGGAAGGAGGCGCTGATCCCAATGCCCCCGGCGAGCATCTGCCTCTTGTCAAAGCAATCCGCCGTTGCCCGGACCGCGACTTTTCGATGATCGAACTCCTTCTCCAGAAGGGAGCCGACCCCAACACGACCTACCGGGACTGGAATGCGATTATGCAGGCCATTGAGTACCGCGACTTTCCGCTCTTGCGCCTGTTGGTCGAGAAGGGCGGCGGAGCCGATCTCACGGAGCATGACGAGACCGGCCAGACGGTGTTGGAGATGGCAGATGCCTCTGGCTGGACCGAGGCCACTCAGTTCCTCCTGGACCATGCGCGGCCCTGAAGCTTCCTCATTCTTTTGACTTATTTTAATTATCCATGCATCAACAATGCTCCCACGTTTGACCAACCATTTTTTTCTTATGTCATACCCCAATGTCTAATTTCGTTTGCGCGAACTCTGTGATGTGTCTTTTCCTTTCAATTCCCCTGGGATTTCTTAGTATATTTTTAATTTATCACGATTTCAGATTATCGGGAACGCTGTATGTTAGTAGTGTCTCCCATATGGAGTACTTTCCATCCGTATCAAACCGTGCATAACCTTCCTCATCTTCCTACCTAAGTGGAATATAACGGATGGTTACCCCAGTCGAACAACGGCATCGCCCCAGTCCATAATTGTCTTCAATGAGCACCGCTGAATTCAAGGTTCTGCCGGGATGGGATGCTTGGATCGTCTCCTGCGGTCAGGACTGACATTGTGCCGATCTGGACCCGGTCTCCAGCAGTAACCACTAGACTGGTATCTGGGATCGTGAGACTAAAGAAAGGATGTGTCAAGGCTTCAGCACTGCTTGGATGGTTGGTCTTTCTTTGATCTCACAGAGGTCCTACCGATCGCTTTATGCATATTTTCATCTCGCGCAACGCGCATCGAATTGAGATTGCCCTCGTCAATGATGGCTGAGCTGTGATTCGACCCCGACTACCTGCAGAACCACCGTTGAGAAGACTAGTACTGTAGGCAGTCCACCTGTTGGCTGGTCAACTGGAGGTCGCCCGGATGGAGACTGGTCCAACGGCAGCGGTGGACGAATGGGAGGCCCAGCCGGAGCCCGACCCAGTCGAGTTAGTGCCGACCGCAGCTCCCCACTTAGTACCTGGGCTAGCCTCATTCCAGGAGGCGGTAAGCAATTTCGATTTTTTCTGCCAGCCTCCGGCTTTTTTTTTTTTTTTTTTCAGTCGCCTTATCAGAGCTGGTCCCCAGCAACGAATTTTCTTCTTCCCTTCATTCCTGTCCTACTTTCCCCCTTCACCTTTCCTCCATCATTTTCATCCCCATTTCTTACTTGGTTGTATTCCTCAACTAAGTATCTTCTTATTATACTACAACAGACATCCTGTGGGCTTTGTACCTTGAGGGCTGTGGGCTGTACGTGCTATTCTGTGGGATCTGTGGGATACTCTCGTGGGTTTCATATCATAGACGGTAGCATTTTCCCTGTCGTCTCGTGTGGGCTTGAACACTGTCGTTGTGGGTTACCTGTGGGTATTTCGTCTATTCTCATTACAAATCGGGTGATTATTGTGGGATTATAAGATCTGCCGCACTTTGCAAGCTTTTCGTTGTACCAACTTTTAGTTTGCACTCTACTTGGTTGGTTCTTCCCTTCCCTTCCTATTCCTTTGTTACCTTGTACTGTTCTTCGAACTAACCCTCCTTCCTTCCATAGAACAAGATGTCTAAGACCAAGTCCGTTACCAAGAAGGGCTCTGAGAAGCCGGTTGACAAGACCCTGAGCAAGGTCAAGGATGCCGGTGTGAGCAAGGCTTCCCAGTCCCCCAAGGCCAAGAGCAAGCAGATTGCTCGTGAGGTCGCCTCCAAGGAGAAGAAGGACAAGAAGAAGAAGAAGGCTCCTACCCCTACCCCTAGCTCGTCCGAGTCCGAGTCTGACAGCGATGAGGAGATGGACTCTGACTCTAGCTCCAGCAGCGAGAGCGAGGATGAGAAGCCCGCCAAGAAGGCTGAGAAGATGAGCAAGAAGGCTGAGTCCTCTTCCGAGTCCGAGTCGGACAGCGATGAGGAGATGAACGACGCCTCCAGCAGCGAGAGCGAGAGTGAGAGCGAGGAGGAGAAGCCTGCCAAGAAGGCCAAGGCTGAGCCCAAGAAGGCTGCTAAGAAGGCCGAGTCCAGCGACTCCGAGTCTTCCGACTCTTCTGACTCCGAGTCTGAGGAGGAGAAGCCCGCTAAGAAGGAGACCAAGAAGGCCGAGTCCTCTTCCGAGTCTGAGTCTGAGTCTGACTCTGAGTCCGAGGAGGAGGCCCCCAAGAAGGCCGCCAAGGAGTCCAGCGACTCCGACTCCGACTCTGACTCTGAGAGCGAGGAGGAGACCAAGGAGAAGAAGGCTGAGAAGGTATGCTTGACTATCAACCCATCAATGAATCACCTGATGCTAATCGTCGCAGGAATCTTCCGACTCCGACTCTTCCGACTCTGACTCTGATTCTGACTCTGACTCTGAGGAGAGCGAGGAGCCCAAGAACTCCAAGAAGCGCAAGGCTGAGGAGGAGTCTTCCGCTACCCCCAAGAAGTCCAAGACTGAGGACCCCGCTCCCGGTGCCTCCGCCAACCTCTTCGTCGGCAACCTGTCCTGGAACGTCGATGAGGCCTGGCTCACCCAGGAGTTCGAGGGCTTCGGTGAGCTCTCCGGTGTGCGTATCATGACTGAGCGTGACACTGGCCGCTCTCGCGGGTGAGTTTTTTTGTCTTCCTACACGGCCATTGATCCATACTAATAATCTCTCCAGATTCGGTTACGTTGAGTTCGCCAACGCCGTCGATGCCGCCAAGGCCTTCGAGGGCAAGAAGGACACTGAGATTGATGGTCGTACCATCAATCTCGACTACGCCACTGGCCGCCCCGCCAACCGTGACCAGCAGGGTGGTGGCTTCAAGGACCGTGCCAACAACCGCGCTCGTTCCTTCGGCGACCAGGCCAGCCCCGAGAGTGACACCCTCTTCGTCGGCAACATTGCCTTCGGTGCCAACGAGGACTCTCTCCACGAGCTCTTCGGTGAGAAGGGAAGCATTCTCGGCATCCGCCTGCCCACCGACCCCGACTCCGGCCGCCCCAAGGGTTTCGGTTACGTCCAGTACTCGTCCGTTGACGAGGCCCGCGCTGCCTTCAACGAGCTCAACGGCGCCGAGCTGGCTGGCCGCCCCGTGCGTCTGGACTTCAGCACCCCCCGTGCCAACAACGGCGGTGGTGACCGTGGTGGCCGCGGCCGTGGTGGCTTCGGCGGTCGTGGACGTGGTGGTGACCGTGGTGGCCGTGGCCGTGGTGGCTTCGGTGGCCGCGGTGGCGGTGCCCCCAACAAGGCCCGTGGCGGTATCCCCGAGTACAAGGGCACCAAAGTGACCTTCTAAGCGGGAGTGTAAGATAAATAGTTGCTGCTTTCATGACACGTTTTGGGCATGGGTTTTTTTTGGATTGGGGTTGTGTTATTATTCCTAAGTGTTTCTGGTACCCCAAAAGTTCTTTGCATTATCTAGGTAGCACCAATTAATGAATGGCTATGACCAGAATGACATCGTGCAGAATGTAGGGATTCTTTGTTGGTGCTCGTGGCACGGATCGGCCTGATCTGCTGCGGGTGCCGGGGGCCAGCCTATCAGCGCGGGCCGCTGGCGTGAACAAGTCAGGTGGCGGGCGGGCAGTGGCTTGTCGGATGATGGACCAGCCCTCGTGCTCCCCTTTCTTTCTTTCTTTCTTCCCTCCTCGTTTCCCTCCCTCCACTTGCTCGCTCTCGTGTTTACTTATGCTGGGCCCGATTCTCGTGTTCCACTTGCGAAGAGCAACAACTTGTCCTCGCGTCCAGTTGGGGATCTTGGGGCAACTCGCTCTCGAGTCTTCTGAAACTCTCTGCTGAGGACTGATAAGATAATCGCCAACCTTATCCCTCCACTTTGCAGTATACTTACTACTACCAAGCACCAACCCCGCCCTCTGGCTGACCGCTCTACGCCTTGCTGGACGGTCCGCCTGCATTCCCCGTGGCCTGAGCATCGACTGACCCGGCTGGCTGCTCACCTTTTTATTCTCCTCCTTCTTCCTCTCCTCCATCGCTTCCTCTCCTTGCCAACCGCTTCATCCATCATGCAACCCAACCACTATGACCTCCTGGGTCAGGTGCAAGACGACCCTCGCGCGGTCGGGCGACTGACGCGAGACGCCCATCAGCCGCCGCGCGATCCGGCCACTCTTCAGCAGTCCCGGTCGCCTGCTGCTGGGCCGCCCACGAGATCCGAAGGTGCGTCATCCTGGTTCCCCAGATATCTGCCCTACGTCTGCAGTTCGATCCGATCTGCATGCACTCCAGTTCCCCTTGAAATCCATCGCTTGTATCACCAGCACCATGTACTCACTACGTTATTATATAGACTCCTGGATCGAGGTCGCCTCCCAGCCCTCGTCTTCTTCTCTGTCCTCCATCGGCACCAACGACGACATCATTACCACGGGCCTCCGCGTCCAGCAGAACGAAGCCAGTCCGTATCATCGTAGCCGTCGCCGGCGCCTGCAACGACTGGCCGCTGTCACCACCGCCCAGGTCGACTACTCGTCCCGCGAACAAAGCAGTAGCCAGGATGAATACGAGGAGAGTGAGAGTGAGTCAGACCGCGTCCTCAGCAGTTCCAACGAGGACATGGTCCGACCCATGGGAACCCCTTTCTTACCGGGGGCGGGCCCATCATCATCTCCCTCAGACGATGCATCGAGCGACGAAGATGATGACGACAACTCGACCGCGTTAGGAATGCGCATGGACTCGGCTCCATTTGTTCCTCAGCCTAATGTCTTCTCCCACCCACCTGCATCCCAGAATCCGTCCTGGACCAGGCCAACCGAGCGACACCGTCCGCAGCCCAGTGAGGTGTCCAACTCCAGCCGTCGGACGGCGATCCGACGCAACTCTCAAGCTAGCATCCGCTCTGCCCGGTGGTCTTCCCAACAACACAGCCCTTTCAACATGATCTCACCGTCACACCATGCGGATCACGATGCCGCGCTGCGTGCCAGTCTGTCCACTCTACTCTCCTGTGCTGCGGCGGCTCGAGGTCTGCCAAAATCCGATCCTCCCCCGTCGCAGCCCGGTCCATCACGGGGTCACCCAGCATCCTTCCGACTGGTATCCGAGTCCGTCGCGATGGGAGAGGAAGTCAGCGAGGAAGCCGTAGGGACGGCGGAGACGAACCCCACTCGGACCCCGCGGATGGGACCCACTCCGCAGCCGGTGGCATACTCGCCGCGCACCGTCTCTGCCCCTCGAGCTAAGCGGCGGTCCAGCCCTTCCAAAGAACGCAGCCACTCATCGGCGAAGAAGAGCCGTCGAGCCAGCATTGCGGAGGCTTCACCCAGTCCCACCGTCATGACGTGGGTGATCAGTGCAGGAGTCGTCGTGTTGTTTTCCGCCATCAGCTTCTCCGCCGGATACGTGCTGGGCCGCGAAGTCGGCCGCCTGGAGGCCCACGGTACGGGCATCGGATCCGTGATGGGCGACAGCGGTGTCCCGGGTAGAGCCACGGGATGCGGTCAAGAAGCGGTCCGGGGCGGGCTGAAGCGGCTTCGCTGGGGATCAGGGCCCTCGGGGTCGGGCATCATTGCATGACTGCCATATACTGCATCTACTCTTACATGTGATGCTGACAATAATGATTATGGATATGAGGTATGTCAGCTGGCTGCATTTGTTTCTTGCGTTTCCTATGTCTTCTCTCTGGAAGGCGGATGCATGCATAGCCAGGCTTCCGTCTGGTCTGATTATTGGATGTGGAGCTCTGGATGCGATGCGGGGGAAAAGTAGCCTGGTCGGGGTATTCTATGGATGGCGTTTGGTTTCGTTGGTGTTATACCCCTAGGTAGCTAGTCAATGGATGTTACTGGTCTAGATGAGATGTACTACATGTAGTATGCCTTGCTAAGGTACATCCCCGTCGCCCGTGGAATATCCTGAGTCATGACAGACCTCTGCAGGGTTCCTTCCTGTCCATTCAAATCGATTATCCCGCAAGGGCCTTCCTTACCAAATATCCCCGATGGCTTACTTACTGACAGCCACATCACCAAGACGGACGAACATGAAAACCGTGCTCCTCCAGGTCAGGCATACCACCTCCAATACTGACCAGTTAAAAGACCGACCCGGCCCACCTCCTTTATACCCTACCTAGTAACCACCACCACCACCACCCACAATCACGACCATGAATCCCCCGCTCGATCCATTATCATCCTCTTCCTCATATCCATACCCCATAGATATAATAAATAAATATATATCAAATAGAAAAGAGAAGGGGAACGAAAGACTAAGCCCCGTTCCCAATATCCCATGCATCATGGGTCGGTCATACATGATGAGACGCATCTCTTAACTACTTCCTAGTCTGGGAAATAGACTTATTTACTTATAAATAAAGGTCTTGAGAAGTGGGTTATTGAATGGTAGAGTAGAGTGGATTAGAGTAGGTTTGTTAGATTCTTCTTTTTCTTTTGATGTTGATTTATTGTGGGAATGTGAGAGATGGGGGGATATATACATAGATGTACATTATGTTGATTGGCTCTTGACTTTTCCTTTTTTATAACTTTGTATATTCATGATAATGATGATCTATATATATGAAGAACGATATGAAGAAATGAGATGGGATAGTGATAGATATTTCATCCCCTCACTCACTTAATCCCAGAGTAAATAAATGGTACCGTACCTGTCCGGTATGAGATTCGTTGGGTTCGGATTTGCTTGGGGTATAGTATGTATCTGTATCTGTAGTATCTGTGTTTGTGTGTCCGGATGTTCACGGCTCCTTGACGAACCGGATGTAGATATGGTGTAGGGTAGGGTATCATTGCGCAAGGCGATGATCTTCCATCAGGAATATTCACCAAACCGGATGTAAACATGTAAAGCAACCCCACACATGTAGGTGTGGGGTGTGGAGGGTGTGGTGTGATAGAATAGAATCCCAGCATTTGATATCTGGTTGGATTGGATCTGGGGGATGAAGAAAGAAAGGACGCGTGGAGACGTCTGGGTTTTGGTCGATGTCCGGGGTGATAATTGTAGATCTGGATTCCTACACTTTTGTGGAACCGATGTTATGATATCGAACGTGTCACTCGCATTGCTAGCCATTTGGCTCACTCGGAATTGTAGCATGCATGGGATAAGATAAGATAGGACCTGGCTGGATCGGATTGTGGTTTGAAACCAAACTTGCGTGCCAAAGTTAAGCGACGATAGTGGCAAGACTGGATCCCCAGGTTCAGGAGTCGGCTAAGTAGTCGAGATAGCGGGCGTAGGTGTGGGTAGGGTTGTTTCTCGTCGGGGTTGAAGTGTTCATTTAGGGCTGGATAGACACTGGGTCAGAAATGCGTTTCAACGGTTTAAAAGTGCTTTGTTGCCATGTCCGCTTTCGTCTTTCTTGAGGATGTGCTACCGCTATGGCGGTGTGGTGTGTGGTTTGTGGTGCATGGGGGACAATAATAATAATATGAGGAACGGGTGTTCCGGTTGTTGGAACCGGTCTGGTTGTAATTCCTTACAACCATCTCCACTATGAATGACGGCGTACATTCGACGAGAGAAAATCTCAGATCATCCTTGTAGAGGATGGTGTCATCCATTGAAAGGATGGTTTGTTCTGCACGTGTATATCGCTTGATGAACGGGCTTCGATAATCATGGAGCGTCCAAGGTGACTAAGGGTCGCAGAAGTGACAGGTAATCCGGTCTTGCGATGTAGTTGGGATATGGATGGCGAGTTAGATTCCGGTTCGGAGGGGACGTTGCGAATTATGTTTAGACAGGATGACTTCGTCTGTCCGTCTGTAGCTGGGTTGGAGTGCTTGACTTGTAGGTTGAGGAACAGGCTCGATAATCCCTTCGATGATCCTCTCGGGGCCTTTTGTCATTTGAAGAGCGATTATAATGGTGCATATCACGATCTGAGTGGGACTTTGTTAAGGATGGAATGAGGTTTCCCTGGTTTGACGACCTGATGCGTCTCGAGTAGAGAATACCAGTGAGTGCTATCTGAGCTCAAGATCAGACACCGTCAGTCGGATATCTGTGACAAAGCATGTTTTGATCGAAATCAGCTGGCTGGATTGCCTCTGCCATCTGAGTCTGTGTGTCTTCAGACCAGCTCGCTGGTAGAGTGAACCAGTATTCCTGGTCTGCCTTTGACGACTTTCTCCAGACCGGCGCCCTTTTGCCTCGAGGACACAATTGGCAGATGGTTTGGAGTGTGTGTCAAAACAGACCATTTTCCGTGGCTTGGATTGATGGTGAATGGCGAATAAGGATTGGTATGGTGTTTTGTTGTTGCGGTCATCATCTCACAGTTCAAGGTACAACACCAGTCACGAGTATGCTGCAGGGGCAGTGAAGACTGATACGCGCATCGTCTTCCCGGTTAACGTGTTCAGAGAGGCCATCTGATGGGTCTGTATCAGATGGGTCTTCCCTAGACGGAGTCGTACATCGGTCAGAGTGAGGACAAAGTTTGATTCCAATCATGGCCTCCCCACTTGGATGAGAAGCTATTCATCTCGATGATAAGATCCGGGTTCGTTGTTCCAAAATCCGATTTTGCTGATGCCGCTCTCATTTCTGGCTCATGGTATGAGATCTAGGTGTTTGAGAATATGCAGGTGCCTCAGCCCTGGGTGAATTGGCTTTGAATTCCCCGTTCGAAGGGTCAAGATAAACCCGGTTCTGTTCCGTCTTCTTCCTATGAATTTCGCATAGCTCCAGACCACAGCTCTGATGGTATCGAGAAGTTCAAGGAATTTAGATCTGTTGTATCTTCATTGGAGATCTAGACATCCGACAGATGTTCTTTTGTGCGGGCTCGCAGGACTAACGCAATAGGCATGGGGTCTCTGTCAAATGCGGCCTGGGCAAGAAGTAGAGGGACGGGCCGGTTGTCTGGCCGATAGATGGCGGTTGTGGAATTGGTTGATGTATCTTGTCGCTAATCCATAGATTGATTGATATCCTAGTCTGGTAATCCGTCGCAATTTGAGGTATGGCAGAACAAGGGAGGTCTTTACTTCGGCTGCCAGATGGAGACAGTCACTGGGATGGTCGAGAGGTGTGTCAAATTCCGACAAAGTGATCGTTTTGAAGGGCTGCTTTCATCACCCAGCTCGAGACTTGCCTTGGTATGGCCCTGCGAACTGAATGGGTCTGAACAGGATGATGAATTAGAAGTTACTCCGGTAAAGGTGGTCCAAAGTTCATCAGGGCAGTAGGCCTATTCCTGATTTGAGGGATACATCGACACTTGCGAGCTAGCTGTATTGCTTTTCATAGGTGAATCGATTGCTGTTTCGGTGTTGCTGGGGACTGTATGCAGGTCACACGACTCGCTCTTCGTCTGAATTCAGTGGTCTTCGTTCTTCGTCCTTCGTCTCAGTACAACGAACTTCAGATCCTGAATTTCTTCAGTACTAAGAGCCATAGTTAGTCGAAGAATCCCTGAGATGATATGCTCGGTTACTGCTTACCGGCTCTTTATTTGATCGATTTCCAGGTAAATGCCTCCCTGGCACTTGAATCGGACTATGCCTTCATGGGTCCAAGCCGCTCGATGTCCAGATTTATTTCCGAAACCATCATGCTCCCTCCACCAAGAAAGAAATCGTCTCGCTCTCATCTCCGTACGCTGGTGAACCGTCACTGCAACTGATCCTTATAATAAATGATATGGATTTGATATGCAATGATATCATGTCCAGTGTCCCGATTCCGAGCTTGCAGATGGAGTTTTGACCATGAATAAGACGGCTTAGGAGACCTTCAATTCGCTCTTCGTCCCTCGATTGTCTTGCACGCAGTGTCATTGTGACCAGGTGAATATTTCTTGCTTCAGGTCCACATAATCGATCGGTTGAAGAGTATCTCCCTGTCCCTGGGAATGGATGCCAGCAGGATGTCATTGGAGGACGACATCTTCACAGCTGACATGTCAGGATCGGGGTATGCTTCCAGTACATACTCTGGGTCGCCATATTTTCCACTCGCTTCGTCGAGCTGCGCTCAATCCGCCAATACGGCCTCCCCTTTCCGTATGGAACCTGCGAAACTTCTCCTGTGCTGATTGTAGCTTGGATCAAGTGTAAAACAGGGGCTTGTTGTGACGACCGTTTGGCTGAGTAGGAGTTCGCCTTGGAATATCGACATGCAGACTTGCGCGATCTAGCTCAGGTCATGTACTTGCTTCTATATAGATCTTCAGTGCTTGTTGTTGGCCTGCAGGTTCCAGCTCTTCTCACTGGTCACAGATTACGTAGATCCGGTTCGACTGCGCGTGACGGCTATAGGGCGCGAGAGACGTAGGTGCAGTGTCAGGTATAAGGCGGTTGGGTTAAACTACCTCAGCGGGAAATGCATCGTTAATAGGTTGCCAATTGCAAGATCACCAGGTCGGAAGCCAAACTGGCCGGGTTAAAATGGTACGTGCGAGTTCGAAAAGCTCCTCCATCTCTTCTGCTAGGATGTTTCGGCCATCGCGTCGGGTCATCCGCAGTTGACGCGGCATGGGCACTCGCTCGCATTGTTCCCCCGGAGTTGTCATCCACTGGTTTCTATCTTTGTGTTCAACCCAGGTAACTGTCGAGGTGACTGACTAGCACAGAGTCACTCCCCGGCCAGGTGTTGCTTGGTTCCCTCCAGTCAGACGAGCTTCACAGCACCCGTTCGCCCGTTTGGACCACCGTGTCTGGCGAACCCAAAGGGTAGCATGCTCAAGATGACATTTTGCAGGCGCTGGTGGGAAGCGGTTTTGCGAGTAATGTGAGGGCAATTGTATGTGACAGGCAGTCTCTTGGGCATCTGATTCTTCCATCGAACACACTGTTGAAGATGTTGAAGAATACATGCCTCCTGCATCGAAGGGCTGTTCTGTTGTCGAAAACCGCATATCTATCACACCCTCATACCTGGCTCTACCATAATACCCTAATCACAAGCCGAACCCGTCAGTAATCTAATCTCTATCAGAGGATGTGAATAAGAACAGGAAACTCACGAATAGCCTGAACGTCCGGGATCTGCACTTTTCGATTTACTAACCGAGACAAAGACGGAGGTGAGATGTGTGAAATGCTTGCTTTTGGAAGCCCGTGATGAAGACTAGCGTAAGAGGATCATGTTGTCTGAATGTCTTTTCGGATGCTAGGTTGTTCCCATACCCTCATGGGCTTGTTGGATGTGTCCGATTTCTAAAGTACTCGGTTCGAAACGCACCGTATAGTGGGTCGTTGTCATGATCAAGGGCACCGGGCGGCGGTATGTTGTAGTTCAAGGCACACACTCATGCCTGGCCGTACATCAACCACTTAATGGGACATGGTGGAAACTTGTCACCATGGTTAGAGTTATCCGATGCTCGAGCATAGATAGTTCGAGGTTGTTGCGATTCGTCACTACAGATTCCGTGGTCTTCCAGTAGGCAAGGTAGGACACCACAATGTCCCACAAACACTGGAGACTGACAGCGTTAAACTCCGCCCGGATGTCGGCTTGTATTTTCCTGGCGGGACGACGCTATAGTGGCCAGTGCCAGGATGCTCCCTCGTACATCACAGCGTCCCGACTTTCCACCAGTGACTCACACTGGTTGATAAATTTGTCTAGAATCTCACGACGTCATCACACGTTCCTGGGCAGAGGATATGCTTTTAGTATCGAGTATAGCTTGGCAACTGTTTCTGGGATACATTTAGTATACGCAGGTAGGTATGTCTGTGAAGAAAGGGAGAGAAAAGAGGGACATACAATCTGTCTTTGCAAGCCAAGCTGGAGTGTTTTCTGTATGAAGATTGAAAGTCGCCGATGATGTGCTGCACGGCGACAAAACGTAGAGTTTTGCTTGTGAAGCTCGGCTTGTCCGGGATGCCCTGTATTGCCCTTTGTTGAGTTGTCAGCATGATCCAGATATGAGCAGAGCGGACAAACCTAAGCTGTACCCTAGAGAGTCTCTCACCTCCCTTTCCGCGGGCGTGGATAGATGGAACGATAACCAGTGTTCACCCAGTGAGATTAACAGGTCGCAGGTGGCTAGGTACCCCAAGACTCAGATCTGTATTCGTCATGGCCATTTCGTTCCGACTCATGCTTTAGAATGTCGGGACGTAGGTGGCTTGGTTCATCAAGATAGTGATGCAAGATGAGAAGCTTGATGATTTTCCATCGCAGTTGTTGCAAATATAGTGATCAGATCCAGTCCAGGTGGAGAAAGAGGGAAATATATATATATATATATATATATATATAGTGAGGGATGGTTATAACTGGCAGGTCTGAGTGGAAGAAGACGTGGAACTAGGAAACGAAGGAAACATCTACATTGCTTGGGTGGTGGATAACCGGCAAGGTTGCAGAGAAAAGAGACGTGAACATAAGAGATGTGGGGAATATATATGGTGCTCGATGGACTATATAGCCGACATCATGGTAAAGATAGAAGTAGGAAAGATGAGAGACGTGAAAGATGGAAAGAGAAGAAGGGGATGTAGCCTGCTTTTATAGCAGACTTTTCACACGGGACCTGTGTCTTGGGATATTCGATGGCGGGCACTTGAATAGGCACCAATTGGCTCATGTTACACGAATATGGCCTGACTGAGGGACGGTGACACTGTTAGGTGGCAGGGAGGGATTGGTGTAGCATCCCCTGCTCCTGCGGCCAATGGCAATGAGCACGGTTCGGGGTAGGCTACAAAGAGCATCACAGAGATCACCCTTACCGTTCGATTGATCGGAGCAGGATGGCGACGTTGCTAACAATTATGTGCAATTATACACTGGATTTATCTATCTTTGAACATGGTATGATTGATAAATTACTCATCACAGTACACCACCTGGCCATACTTTTCCATTCCACACGCCGTCAATCACCGCGACAAAGCAATATCATCAATTCTCATGATCATCTTCACCGTCTCCGCAGCAAGCTCGATCGCGCTGGTGCTGACCAAGAGCGGCTGCAGGATGTTCTCCTCGGTGATGTCGTCCTTCACGCCGCCGCTGCGAATGCTGACTCCGGCGTTGTGCTGGCCCTGGGCGTGGCGGTGGCGCAGGTCGGTGACCACCTTGATCGAGTTCAGACCGGCGTTCTCCGCCAGCGTGGTAGGAATGACCTCCATGGCATCGGCAAATGCCTTCCAGCAGATAGCCTCAGTGCCAGTGAGCTGACGGGCACGCATGGCAAGGGTATGGGCGATCTCGATTTCAGGAGCACCACCACCGGCGATGAGGGCGCGCTTCTTCACCAGACAACGGATGACACAGAGGGCATCGTGCAGGGAACGTTCCGCCTCGTCCAGGATGAGGTTGTTGGCGCCACGAGCGACGATCGACACGGTCTGGTTGCTGACGGCAGCGGGAATCTTGATGCCGGTGACCTTGACGTAGCGAGCGCCGGACTGCTGGACTTCCTCCACCAGGTCTGCGGTACCCAGCTTGTCCTCGGTGAAGGAGTCAATGTTGGCAACGGGCTTGCAACCCAGACTCTTGCACAGGAACTCGACCTCATCGCGCTCGATATCCTTGATGGCCAGGATCTTGAGACGAGAAAGGAAGTGGAGGGAAAGGTCGTTGACGGCATCACGGAGGATCGACTTCTGGATAAGGAGGACATTGCACTTCGTCTTCTGAATCTTCTTGACCATGTTGAGGAGGTATTGGCGCTCTTCCTTGAGGATCTTGTCCATCTGGCGGTAGTCGTTCACCACGATCTGGTTCTCCATCTGTAGGTACCACTATTAGCATCCCATATCCCGTTCTCAAGGAGACCAGAAGCATACGTCAGGCTTGGGCGGACTGAGCTGGAACTGAATCAGACCTATCCGGGCCTTCTCAATTCTGGTCGGGCCGCCGCTGCTCTTGATAACCTGCTGGTTCAACACCAAGCCATCGACCATCTCACTGTCTTCAATCGTTCCGCCAACCTTCTTCACTATACGGATGTTCCGGAGGTCCACATTCTCAGCGGTCTTGGGATCGACGACCTTCAACACGGAATCCACGGCCATCGGACCGAGGAGGCTGGAGTGCTGCGACACGATTTTGGAGGAAAGGGAGGTGGAGGCCGCCTGAAGGAGGGTGGAGCGGTCCGTCAGGTTGATCGGGCGAGACATGTTGTGGAGGATTTCGACGGCGGCGGCGGCGGCCCTCTGGAAGGACTCCGAGATGACGGTGGGATGGATACCCTTGGTGAGCAGTCGATCCGCAGCACCGAGCAGGCTTCCGGCAATCACGACGACCGACGTGGTACCATCACCGGCCTCAACATCCTGAGCGGCACTCAGATCGACCAGCATCCTGGCCGCGGGGTGCATGACGCTCATATCTCTCAACATGGTGTTTCCATCGTTGGTCTGCGGGGGTGGTTAGCGGGGTGTGTGTGTAGGTGAACGGAGTAGTGGCATTCGCACGATAATGGTGTTTCCCTTGGGCGTTTGGATCTGATGCTATGTTAGCCACCGGTTCCCGAGATTAGTTGACACTCTTCCTACCATCTTGTCCATACCCCTGGGTCCCAAAGACTGCATAGTGGTTAGCCCCTCATTTGTCATATCGATATGGAAAACAAGCGTACGGTTCTGATGGCATCGGCGACGGCTGGTTTGGCAATTAGCATTGAACCCCAAACACCTCCCTGCATCAATACATACCTCTAGCAGCCAAGATGTTGGCCGTACGCACCGCCATGGGCTTCTCCTTGTCCTGCAGTCTATCAGAAAACGGCCCACACGTATTTCGCTCCGCAATGGACGCACCTTGAAGGCATTGTTGCCGGCGGCCCCCTGGGAGGCTGTTGTCGCCATGATGAAGGTAGCTACGATAGGACACCGTAGATGGGATGAAACCGGGGAGGATAAAGCAAGGTGGGTGGGCGAGGGGGATCCAGAACCTGGAGGCGGCTCTGGGAATTTCTTCGGTGTTGCGTTTTGGGCGGTGTTGCTGCTGGGCTTGGCGGCCACTAGCGTCAACAGCTCGAACCGCATCAAGCTGAGCTCACCACATCATTCTTCCATCGTCCAAGCTCCATATCCCCCACGCCTGTGCTGTCTCTACAAACGACTTTCTCATCCCTTCATTTCCTCCTAACGAATATACTCCTTCTAGTTGATTTCATCCCTTCCTCCTTCTCTGCCGGCTCGCCACATCCCCTCCCATCACCATGCCTAGCGCCACGGGAGCGAACTGGGAGAAGTACAAGAAGAACTTCGCCGATGATGAAGAGCCAGAGAAGAAGATCACTCCCCTCACCGATGAGTAGGTTTCTCCGGGCACTTCCCCGGCATGGACGATGGATGGTTTCCCCATGTGGGGATGGCTAACTCGAGCAGGGACATCCAAGTACTCAAGACCTACGGCGCCGCTCCCTACGCCACGGCATTAAAGAAGCTCGAAAAGCAGATCAAGGACAGACAAGCGAGTGTTAACGAGAAGATTGGCGTCAAGGTATTAGGTCCGTCGCGTGCGTCATGATCCGGCTGACTGGCTGCTTAGGAATCCGATACCGGTCTTGCGCCTCCACACCTTTGGGATGTTGCTGCGGATCGGCAACGCATGGCTGAGGAGCAACCGCTGCAGGTCGCCCGTTGCACAAAGATTATCCAAGATGAGAAGGACTCGGAGAAGAGCAAATATGTCATCAACGTTAAGCAGATCGCCAAGTTCGTGGTGAATCTAGGGGAGCGCGTGAGTCCTACGGATATCGAGGAGGGCATGAGAGTCGGGTAGGTCCTACCGCTTTGTTGTGTCGCGTTTACTCTAACCGATGGGCAGTGTCGACCGGAATAAGTACCAGATTATGCTCCCACTCCCTCCCAAGATCGACCCCAGTGTGACGATGATGACCGTGGAGGACAAGCCCGATGTGACGTACGGTGACGTCGGAGGATGCAAGGAACAGATTGAGAAGCTGCGAGAAGTCGTGGAGATGCCCCTTCTATCACCAGAGCGCTTTGTCAACCTCGGTATCGACCCGCCGAAGGGTGCGCTGCTCTACGGACCTCCCGGTACTGGTAAGACGCTTTGTGCACGAGCCGTGGCCAACCGAACCGATGCCACGTTCATCCGTGTCATTGGTAGCGAGCTGGTGCAGAAGTATGTTGGTGAGGGTGCCCGGATGGTCCGCGAGCTCTTCGAGATGGCCCGAACAAAGAAGGCGTGCATTATCTTCTTCGATGAAATCGACGCGGTCGGCGGTGCTCGTTTCGACGACGGCGCGGGTGGTGATAACGAAGTTCAGCGTACGATGCTGGAGTTGATTACACAGCTGGATGGATTCGACGCCCGTGGTAACATCAAGGTCATGTTCGCCACCAACCGACCGTCCACTCTGGACCCTGCCCTGATGCGTCCGGGTCGTATCGACCGTAAGATCGAGTTCTCCCTTCCGGATGTTGAGGGTCGTGCCAACATCCTCCGCATCCACGCCAAGAGCATGTCGGTGGAGCGTGACATCCGATGGGAGCTTATCTCTCGACTGTGCCCGAACGCCACGGGAGCGGAGCTCCGCAGTGTTGCGACAGAGGCGGGCATGTTTGCCATTCGGGCGCGGCGGAAGGTGGCCACGGAGAAGGACTTCTTGGCCGCGGTGGACAAGGTGATCAAGGGCAACCTGAAGTTCAACTCGACAGCCACATACATGCAGTATAACTAGACGCGGTCGCCTGGTGGGTGATTGCATGGCTGGATGGATGTATATGATCAACTTGACATGGTGCTTCAGTCTACGATGGGTCTATAATAGGATTCTGCGATTATACACGATAGTAAAGCTTGTCACACGACATAGAGCTTGTAAGCTTGTAAGGTGCATGCCTACCTACATCCGCAATCCGCAAGGGAGGAGGCGTGCCCGGCATCTTCGGATCGGTCACCCACCGCGATCAATGGCACCCAGATGTCCGATCGAGACATATCCGGGGCCCCTCGAGAGAAACCCTGAGCTGCTAAAGTAAGCCGATCAACCCCAGTAAGCCTTCCCCCAGCAGCACCCGTCCCCAGGCCGGCCGTGTTGCTCCGGAATTCTTCGCGCTCAGCCGGGTTAAAAGAAGACCGGCCACGTGCCTCCACAGCCGCGGCCAATGACAGGCTACCGGCTGCCCGAGGTGATTACCACTCCGCGCGCGCTGATTGGTTCTTTCGGCCCCGGCCCTCCCCGTCGGCAAGTGAGAGGGTGATTATGTCAGCCGGTTCTTCGCTCTCTTCGCCAGAACCGACGATCCAAAAGTGCAGCTCGCAAAGCACCACCACCGGCCTTGACCTCGCCTCTCCTCTCCCCCCGTCCCTTGTGCTGCTGGTATCCCGCTTTTACCACCTCTCCCCTCCTCCGGACTCATTAGGAAAGTGTTTCTTTTCTCTTGATCCGTCATCATGAGCTCCCTGGGCATGCGGAGCCTAGCTCCCGCATCGAAGGTCAGTTATCCCGACGTCTGTCCGTGATGCCGAATTCTGGCTCGCGTTGGCCCCTCCTCTCGATGAAACTATACTGACTTGTTATGTCGCGCAGATTTCCCGCACTTTGGGCCAGAGACGTCTCTTCTCCTCTTCCCGCCCGGCTGGTACGCATTGGACTCGCAACGGTGCCCCCTTCTCTTCGCCTCTCTCCTGCTAACCTCGTCCCTCCGCTAGCCCGGATATTTGGCAGCGGCCCGCTGCGCGGTAAGGAGGCTGAAGGCTTCATCGCACAGAAGTACCCCATCATTGTAAGCTCTTGCTAGCTTGTCATCGCGGGAGGGCGGCGTCTAATTTCAATTGCAGGACCACGAGTACGATGCCGTTGTCGTCGGTGCTGGAGGTGCCGGTCTGCGTGCCGCTTTCGGTCTGGCGGAAGCTGGCTTCAACACTGCCTGTGTTTCCAAGCTCTTCCCCACGAGATCTCACACTGTCGCCGCTCAGGGTGGTATCAATGCCGCTCTTGGAAAGTGAGTTGTCCTGTGTTTTTTGAGTTCCATTGCGAAGTGGCCGCTAATCGACTTGCAGCATGCACGAGGACGACTGGAGATGGCACATGTACGACACCGTGAAGGGTTCTGACTGGCTGGGTGACCAGGATGCCATTCACTACATGACCAGAGAAGCCCCCGCCAGTGTTCGTGAGCTGGAGGGCTACGGTTGCCCCTTCTCCCGTACCGAGGACGGTCGTATCTACCAGCGTGCTTTCGGTGGTCAGTCCAAGGAGTTCGGCAAGGGTGGCCAGGCCTACCGTTGCTGCGCCGCCGCTGACCGTACCGGTCACGCCCTTCTCCACACCCTGTACGGACAGTCTCTCCGCCACAACACCAACTACTTCATCGAATACTTCGCCCTTGACCTTCTGATGGAGAATGGCGAGTGCCGCGGTATCATTGCCTACAACCAGGAGGACGGTACCCTCCACCGTTTCAAGGCCCACCACACCGTCCTGGCCACCGGTGGTTACGGACGTGCCTACTTCAGCTGCACTTCTGCCCACACCTGCACTGGTGACGGTATGGCCATGGTCGCCCGTGCCGGTCTCCCCAACCAGGATCTGGAGTTCGTCCAGTTCCACCCCACTGGTATCTACGGTGCCGGTTGCCTGATCACGGAGGGTTCCCGTGGTGAGGGTGGTTACCTGCTCAACTCCGAGGGTGAGCGTTTCATGGAGCGTTACGCCCCTACCGCCAAGGATCTGGCCTCCCGTGACGTCGTGTCTCGTTCCATGACCCTGGAAATCCGTGAGGGCCGTGGTGTCGGTCCCGAGAAGGACCACATCTACCTCCAGCTGAGCCACCTGCCCGCTGAGCTCCTGCACGAGCGTCTGCCCGGTATCTCGGAGACCGCCTCCATCTTCGCCGGTGTTGATGTCACCAAGCAGCCCATCCCCGTCCTGCCCACCGTCCACTACAACATGGGTGGTATCCCCACCAAGTACACCGGTGAGGTCCTGACCCAGGATGAGAACGGCAACGACCAGGTTGTCCCTGGTCTGTACGCTTGCGGTGAGGCCGCCTGTGTGTCCGTCCACGGTGCCAACCGTCTGGGTGCCAACTCCCTTCTGGATCTGGTTGTCTTCGGCCGTGCCGTCTCCCACCGTGTCCGTGACATTGCCACCCCCGGCCAGCCCCACAAGGAGCTGAGCTCCGACGCTGGTGCTCAGTCGATTGCTGACCTGGACTTTGTCCGTACCGCCGAGGGTCCCAAGTCGACCAACGAGATCCGCAATGCCATGCAGAAGGCGATGCAGACGGATGTCAGCGTCTTCCGTACCCAGGAGAGTTTGGATGAGGGTGTTGAGAAGGTCACCGCCATCGATGGCCTGTTCGACCAGGTCGGTACCAAGGACCGCAGCATGATCTGGAACTCGGATCTTGTTGAGACCCTGGAGCTTCGTAACCTGTTGACCTGCGCGTATGTATTCCTTTACAAGGATATTGATATTGGATGATGGGCTAACTGCAGTAGTTCTCAAACCGCCATTGCCGCCGCCAACCGCAAGGAGTCCCGTGGTGCCCACGCCCGTGAGGACTACCCCGATCGTGACGACGAGAACTGGATGAAGCACACCCTCACCTGGCAGAAGAAGCCCCACGGCAAGGTCGAGCTGGGCTACCGTGCCGTTGAGCACAACACCCTGGATGAGACCGAGTGCAAGTCGGTGCCGCCTTTCAAGCGTGTGTACTAGACGATGCATGGTGAGGGGGGAGAGAAAAGAGCGTGACGAAAATTCGACCGTGTTTATTTGTGTTCATATGTGTATATCCAGGGTTCTTTCCAGGCGATGAGTTTGGTGTACTCACGTGTATTTCTTTATAGCCGTTACATCCCATACAATGGAGTTTTTGTGTTGTGTTGACCATGAGACCATGTGACCATAGCTTTCTGTAGCCACTGGCGCATCAAAGGATGGCGTGTCGAGGGTCCAGTCTTTGAACTCGGGCCGTGCACAAAGAAAGCAACGTCCCAACGGGGGCTCGATACTCCGAATGATTCCTGTTGACCATAGAGTTTGACAGATTGTCCAACAATAGATTCGGGTACTACCTGTGCGACGTGTGGAAACACAGACGAC